>JPFL01000617.1:12492-24792 GCA_000733385.1 Paramecium biaurelia
TCATATTAATGATTATAATTTTGTTATACCAATAAGAAGTTTAAGAAATTAGAATATAAAATGGACTTTATGAGATAATTTAATTGAATATCATACAAATTTTTGTCTATTTAATTAATAATAAGAAAATTATAAAAAATAAAGGTTTTATTCTTGTATTGGCTATTCTTAATTATCAACTGATAAATTATCTTCATAACTTTATTCCATTTTTATTTGATAAATATTCTTAAGGGATGGTTTGAATGAAGATTGTTTTAGAAAACATCCTTTTTTATCCATACTTTAACTTTTGAATCTTCTTTTCTTTTATTTATATTCAGATAATTGACTTGAATGTTCACTTGCTGAATTTTAACTTTATTAATAAAATGATTTTAAAGTGTTTTTTGATTGTAAATGATTAAAACTCATTCCCACAGAACCATCAATAATTGATTAAGTAGAAACAATATTACCAAAATGAGAAACTAATGTTTATGCTTATAATTGAGCCAATAAATCCTATACTGTAATTCTATTTTCTGATTATTTTTATAACATAGACTTCAATAAATAAATACTTTTTTAACTGACATTAAGAAATCTAGTTTCTGAAAAGTCAATTTAACATTCTTTATTTAATTTCAATAATCCATCATATGTATTTGATCGAAAAGGTGCTCTTCCACATAACATGGAATAAAATATTATACCTAAACTAAATACATCTCCAACTTCTTAATATGGTTATCTCAAAAATACTTCTGGTGCTATATATCCAGCTGTACCTTAACCATTCTATAATCTATCTCTTGATATTTTCTCAGTAAAACCAAAATCTATTAGTTTTAGATTATCTTTATCAATTAATACATTTTCTAATTTAATATCTCTATGAACATAACCAATATTATGAACAACCTATAAAGCCATTGTTAATTTAAGTAAGATTTATGTAGATTCAATTTCAGTTAATTTCTTTTTATCTTTTAAATATTAATACAAGGATCCTCCTTTAATATATTCTGTTACTAAAACTATAATTAATATATTCTAATATATACTTAACATTTCATCAAGTTATATTATTTCAAATAATTTAATAATATAAGGTGAATTCAATTTTCTAAGTACATAACATTCAGAAAGAATGAAATTATTAAATTTTTATGAATCTTTTTTTTAAATGAGTTCATCTCTATTATAAATTTTACCTGCATAATTGAGTGGTTAATTAGGTAGACGAATATTTGGGGTTAGTTAAATCACTTTGGAAAACCCTCCTTTAGCTATGACATCAGAGAAAGTATAGACTTAATCCAGATTTTAGATAAAAGAGAATTAAGATAGGTTCTTGAAGAATTAAAAGGTTGATTTTCTAAAGAAGAGATAGGTAATAATTTTACTAATCATTATTCCAAATATAAATGAAAATGTCTTTAGTTCTTTTGATTCTGATTACTTTAACAAGATCAGTTTTTTTATTTGAAATTTTAAGGTCTATAAGTTTAAGACTAATATCATGATTTAATTGGACATAACCCTTTGGTTTGTTATTATGTTAATAAAATAGTAATCCTTCTTGATTCAATAGAAATTGATATTCAGTGGGCTTACTACATTTCCAAGTAATTCGATTCATAATATATTATGAAATGATAGATTGATCAATGTTTGATTAAAGTTTTTTATTCCAGAAAACTTTAGTTTAGTCGTTTTCTTGAAAGATGGGCCAATATTTGTATTGATGATCCTACATTTTTTAAATTAATTAATAAGTTATTTATATAGACTAAGTTATATTATATATATGATCAGAAGCGTCTTGAAATTAAAATCTAAGATTTTTAATATAATTTGATTGAGATGGGTATATGTAAATCTACTCATATTTAAAATCAAGAGGATTTAAAGATTTTACCAGCACCTATACTATATGTTAAGAAATCTCCAGTGTTAGGAATACATAGGATATATATTGACAATCTTCCTTCATTAAATGAGTTTAGTCATATGAATGATTAGATTAGAAGAGCTTCATATAGATATAATGAGAATGTAATTTATAATGGATAGTGGATTGGGAATAAAAGAAATGGTTTTGGTAGATTAGAATGGAAAGGTAGAATGATATATAATTATTTATTTAGATGGAACATATTATGAGGGGAACTGGTAAGATGATGAAATAGATGGAAGTGGAAAATTTGTGAATAATAATTTAGTAGTAGAAGGATAATGGAAGAAGAATAAATTAAATGGTTATGGGATTTATAAGATAGATGAATTATATAAATATGAAGGTTATTGGTATGAAGATTAGAAACTTGGGATTGGAAAAGAATATTATGATGATGATAGTTAATATATTGGGAATTTCGATCAAAACGTTAAATCTGGTATGGGAATATATATTTGGGATGACGGAAGCAAATATGAAGGGATGTTTAAATAGGATTGTTTTAATGGTATGGGTGAATTGAAATGGGCAAATGGAAGTTGGTATAAAGGTGAATTACAAAATAATTATTTACATGGATAAGGATGTTATTAATGGAGTGATGGAAGAAGATATGAAGGTAATTATGTATATGATTATAAACATGGTTATGGGAAATATTATTGGGAAGATAATCAAAAATATGAAGGTTATTGGAAGAATGATAAATGGAATGGTCATGGAATATTAATGAAATTTGATTGTATTATTGAAGGAGAATGGATTCAAGGTAAATTGTAAAAGATTAATTGATTATTTATATTTTTTTAATGTAATATAAATCATTCATTGATCCTTATCTAAATAAGTAAATCAAAAATCAAAAACCTTATCTAATTAGAAGTCCTTCTTTTCATAATCCTATCTAAAATTGTAAGTATTAACATAATGATTAGCAATATTATGTTAGAGCATCTCTGAATAGAAACTTAAGCTCTCCATTGATCAAGAGAGCCAGACCAAATTAAACAATATTGGACAATCCCAATGGGAGAAGTATCTCCATCATGCCTAAACTTTAGGATTGGATCTAAATTACCAAAAAGAGTGTAACTTCAATATAGAGAAATCATTAAGCCTAAATAATTTGAAATCAATCTCTCTCAACCTCGAATTCATAGTCCAAATGTCAATCAAAGATTCAATCGATCTTTCTATATGGGTCTCCAAGAAATAAATTCATCATCCTTAAAAAGACCTCTCTTAAATCTTACTAGTACTGTAATTATGGTACTTTCTATTAATTTTAACTTAGATCTAGGATAGTACATAAGCCACTTCAGAACTATAAACATAGAAAATTTAATAGAAGTTCAGATATAATTTTATTTTCCATTATATTATTGGAACAGGAGGATTTGGAAATGTATGGAAGGTTGAATCAAAAAAAACAAGAATGATCTATGCAATGAAAGAACTAAAAAAAACTAAGTATTCTTTTTAACCTATTGAGAATTTTAGCTAAAAAATCTGTAAAATCTGTTATGAATGAAAAGTAACTGTTATAAAAACTTAAAAATCCTTTTATTATCAATATGGTAGGATCTTTTTAAGATAAAGATCATTTATATCTAATACTTGATTATTTATCAGGAGGTGATCTTAGATATCATCTATTACTCAATAAAACATTTAGAGAAGAATAAATTAGTATATATATAAAATATTATAGAATTTTTTGTGGCTTGCATAATTCTTGGATTAGAATATATAAATTCTTATTAAGTTATTCATAGAGATCTTAAACCTGAAAATTTAGTATTGGATTGTAAAGGATATTTAAAAATAACAGATTTTGGAATTGCTAGATATTATAAAAATGAAAATAGTAATGAAACTAGTGGTACTCCTGGATATATGGCACCTGAAATAATTCTGAAATAAAATTATAATTATTGTGTTGACTTTTATGCAATTGGAGTTATTTGTTATGAAATGATAACTGGTAAAAGACCATATCTTGGTAGAACTAAAAAAGAAATACGTGATGAAATGTTAGGCAAATAAGCTTAATTAAATGCTAAAGAACATTTATAATATTCATGCAATCTTATTGAATTTACAAATAAATTATTAGTGAGAAAATAATAAAATCGTTTAGGTTATTAAAATGGAATTAAAGAACTTAAAAATCATAAATTATTCCATTCATTTTAATGGGAAAAATTAATGAATAAAACAATGATTGCTCCATATCAACCTAAATAAGAAGATAGAACTAGACCAATTCAAAAAACTAGTGATTCACAACAAACATTATTTAATGAATAACTTAAATAGCTTAAATTTAAAGAAATCTAAATGCTTTTTGATGGATATACATATTAAACTGAAGACAAGATTATTTGACTATAAATTATATTATCAACAATTATTCTATATAATTAATTGATTTTAAATGAACTACTACTCATACACTATATCTTCTTATAATAATAATTTATTTTATATAATAATCAAAATCCTTTTGTTTTATATATAATAATTGAAATCCTCCTTCTCTAAACTATATTCAATTTATTCTCTATTTGAATTAACTTTAGATTTACATTCTAATACTTATTCTATCAATTATTGACATATTTCTAAGTCTACCATCTCTTTCAATTTTTTCAATTCTGAATAATCCATAAATAGCAATTCATTTAGTTAAGAAAGTATTTCTCCAATATTTAATATTTAAGTATGAATATACATTGTATCAATCAGAAATTGATATAATTAAGAGATTTTTAAAAGTATAATATTTTAATTATGACAGTGATAATTGATATATAAATGAGGACACATTTTGAAAAATAAAAAATGATTTTTAATTAATTAATTATATGACACAAAGGGAAGAGGTATTATATATATATTATTTTAATTATAATCAGGCACCTTATTTCAGAGATTGTTAAAAATTAGGTGGTATTTAATAAAAGGATATTTATCTATCTCCAACAAAGGCAGCAACATATTTGTATCTACTTAATCATGTAATAAATATGAAATATGTCAAAGTGTGAAAAGAGTGTTGCCATGTAATTTGCTAAAAGACGTATATGCAAATGGGATACAACAATTGAATAGGATGGACCAGCCTCTTGTAGAATTCTTGTACCAATTTAAATGAGAGAAGTATTGATAAAAATAATAATAATTTAGAAATGTATTAATGGTTGGCAGAATGTAGGATATGAAGTATTTTATTAGAACAAGGATACAATAGCAGATTAAAAATAATTGAATTTAGATTATCAAAATGATGTGATTTAATAGTAATTAGAGAATAATGAAAGGATGCTTACAAATGATTTTAAGTATTAGATGAAGAATTTAGCTAAGTTCTATAAAGAACTAAATTAAAAATATAGATTGAATATTCAGGATCCAGATTTTAAAGAAAGAGTTTAAAAAGCAAAGGAATAATTATAAAGATAAAGAAATAAACCGTTGTAATATTTTAAGAAAGATGGTGTAAAATTTGTAGAGTTGTTACATGAACTTAATTAAGCAGATAAACGTTAACATACATTATTAGAAAGATTTAAAGCATTTAATCAATTAAAAGCATCTCAATTTAGAATCAAAGAGAAATTACCTGAAAAACTATATAACAAAACAAACAATGAAGAAGATTCAACTCCTAACAATAAAAACAAATTATTAAAGAAATCTTGTAAGTTTTTAGGATAAACTAGCAGAAATGTTACAGATACATTAAAAATGAAATTTTAATTAAAAGATAAATCTTATCATATGTCTAAATAATTCGATAATTATACTCCAAATCTTTTAAAAGTATAATCATAATCATCAATATCTTTTCATAAAAAGAATAAAACAGATAATGAAGAATATCTTGATTAATAACTTGAAAAATTCGCAATTAGAATGATATAACCATAATCTAATGTTTAAGAAATTAATACTGAAAACATTAACAGATTAATTGAAGTAAATATTTATATAATAAATTAAAAGAATAAATCTAATTTAAAGTAATTATGTTTAAAAAAGATATAAGCCAAAGCTTTAATAACATAATCAGAACATAATAATAAAACAGATAGATAAGAATCAGATTGTAATGCTTTATTCACTTCAAGATCAAGAGATAAAGATTCTACAAAAGCATCTATTGTATTTAAAAGATCTTAATTACTTACATCTTTTACCAATAAATCAGATTGTATTAAATGATTTATATTTATTTAAAAATAAATAATTCAAAAGGAAATATTTTTGAAATTAATTCATAAATAAATTTTATTATTATTATTAATAATAATGTACAATTCAAGATCCTAAGTCTCATGTATTATATTTGAATTAACCTTATATTAGATCCTTAAGCATCACCATCAAGTGGAAGAATTCAAAAAATCTCAGAGAAATTATCTACAATTTAAATTGGCGTAGAAAATGAGAGATTTCAAAAACTTGAATAAGCTGAATAAAGAATTTAATAAGCTGAAGATGCTTTCAATGAATTTTAAGAATAAATCTTTACTAAATTGAATGGATTAAGAGATTAAGTAATTTATTTATACTTATTATTGTGTAGTTAGGAAAATTATAAAAACAAGTAGAAGAAGATAAATTAGCTAAAGAATAAGCCAATGAAACTAAAAACAGAGAAGTATAAGCATTAGAAAAGAAATTTGAAAATGCTATTCAAAATGAAACATAAACAAGAAAAGAAGGAGAAGCTAAAGTATTGAGATTATTAGAAGATAAAACAGCATTGTTGAGAACTGAAGTTCAAAAGGAAACTGCAGCACGAGTAGATGCTATTGAAGGAATTCATTAAGGTTTATAAAATGATTTACCTAAAATCTAAGAGGCTATTAGAAATGAGGCCAATGAAAGAGATGAATCTGATCAGAATGTAAGAATATAATAATATTTTTAGGTTATGAAATCAATTACTGATGAACTTGTAAAGTTAAGTAATCTTATCAATGTTGAAAAAAGGAATAGAGATGAAAGTGAGTAATCCATATTTGAAATGCTGAAAGATATTGTTAATAGAGTCAAAGTAGAATTAGATCAAGAAAAAAAAACAAGGTAAATTAATCAAATAATCAATAGAGAATAATCTGAAGAACATTTATTAAGTTTGCTAGAAGATACTTGTAATAAACTCAGTATTGCAGCGAATCTATGATATTGAAATAAATACAAAATATAAAATAATATATATATATATATAAAACATTTTCACTAATTAGATACAAAAAAATAATTAAGTTTTTGTAGGTAGAATCTGTTTTATTTTTAAGACAGGCTTTACCTATTTACTTTAAGATAATATACTAATTTTGATAATATACTAATTTTGATAATATAGTTTAATGTTTTAACAGCAAAATAATACTATTTTAACATCTTGTTCTAACTATTACTTATACTTCAAAAAGGTTAATAGAATTAATTAATGAATAATCTTACAGTTCCTAATACCTATTAGGATATTTAATCTAAAAAGAATAGTTCTAACAAACTCATAAAAACAAAGATATATAAAAAGAATAGTTTAATTTGCAAGAAAAATATGCATTTTTATATCTACTGAATTATAAAACAACTGATTAACTTTGGATCTCCTAGTTTGAAGTGCTTTGAGATTATTGTAAGATTAAGATGATAAACTTATATTTTTATATATAATTTAATAATCACTTTTAAGTAATAGCAATAATATTCTCATGTAATTTCTTATTTCGCTTTTTACCTAATAATAACAATATACACACTAAATTAGAAAATAGCAATCCTACTGTAAGATATAACTATTAATCAATAGGATTTTAAATTGTAATAATCATTTCAATTGAATCTATTTAATTAAAAAGTGTTATTTCATATTCCTTTGCTTGTTATCTCGGAAATTCAAATAAATACTAACTAGTTTGATATAAAGAAATAATGAAATTTTCTTCGTTAAATCCAAACAAATAAAAAAATGAATCATTATGATAGACTATGTCATATATTTAATTTTCAAGTAATGAAATATAATCAAATATTTTGAATTATTCCTTTTCGTGAAGATCATAGAAAACTAGTGTTAATCCAGATTATAACGATTGATAATTCTTACTAAATAATATAACAAGAAATTAATTTAAGTAAAGGAATTTTTAAATGATTGTATTTCTTGGATAATTAATAATTCCATTCTAAATAATACTTGTGGATTCATTTGATTAAATATCAATTGTTAATTAAAATAGTTATGCATTTTTTTTCAACATAAAATAAAACCCTGTTATGCTCAGGTAATTATCTTCATAAATTTGAAGATTTTTTAATAAGATAGAATTGAACTATTCAGAAATAACATTAAATTGGTTTTCAATGTCAATTATAAAAATAGTAGTAGAAATTTGATTAGATTCTAGTATTTCTATCAATATACAATTTTATTATAGAGACTTTTTATCATAAGCTAAGTAAAACCATTTTTTATTGTTAATTTTTTCAATAGTACATTCATTTAATGAGTTAGTTATTGAACTTAAAAATTATGTCTAATTATTATTTATGACATACAAAAGGATAGCATTAGGACAAATTATAAATTAGAAATTATCTATTTTAATGATGGAATAAATCTTATGACATTGATAATTCTCAATTATAAGTTGATACTTAAAATGATAATTTGAATCAAAAACTTTAATATCCTTAAGATTTTATATAGTCTTTATAATAAAAATGTGTTGATCATTTTCTACTTGCAAAACCTCTGTTTTATTTGAATATTCTATTTAAATCCACTATTCCAAAATATCAAAAGTTTTATCATCTATTTGTTAAATAATATTATTGTAGATAAATTATGAAAAACTTATAGTATCAATAGATTTTCCTGACATTATTATTTGGTCTATTGGTTTCAAAGCCTGTGTAATAGTAATTGATTAAGATGTAATATTGTGAAGAGAACCAATTATGTATTTTCTTGGATCGAAAACAAAAGGTTGATGATTATCTATCATTAATTTTCCAGTATTTTTGGGTTGCAATCCTCTTGTTTAAGCAAATGAAATTAATTATATCTTTAATCCTTTTTTAACTTATTAGTTGATTTTAGATCTTAATGTAAATAAGATATCGTTCGATATCATTTAGGTTTAATTATTATTATCAAATTTAACTTTTAATTTGATGATATCTATATTTTATTAAAATAGTTAATTCTGAAATTAATAAACAATTACACCAGATCTTAAGAGTTATAAACAATCACAGCAGTCTACTTAAATAATATCTTTTAAAATAGTTGAATAAGGTTATGATATCTCATATAACAATACAAATGTATTATTTGTTTTAGAGTCCTTGGCAGCAATTGTTAAATACTAACCATTTTCATTTATACATATTGGCCATATATATTCAAATGATTGGTTAGGTTTTGGTAATTCAAACATGCTTATCATTTGAAAATTATTTAAAAAATACTTTTTCAATTTAACCTTTATACTATCTTAACTTTTGGATTTATGGATAATAACAAATTCATATAAACTTTATTTCACTTTTATAATATCTTAAATATCTTAAACCTAAATCACTATTATTAATAAAGCAATATTTACAATGAATAAAATTCTTCTATTGTTATAAAATCTCAGACTCTGTACCAATCATAAAATCGTTGTTTGAGATCACCTTACAGAAAATAATTTAAGATTTTAATAACACTTTTGATATAATTGGCAATTTTTCAATATCAAAACTATTTCCGTAACTAAATGAATAAATCCTATATATTTCCCAATCATCAAGATATACAAGAAAGAATGAATACATTGGTTAGATATATTTGATTTCTTTTTTAAATTAAATTTAATCAATTCTATACTTTAGATTATTCTGTATTTCAAATAGAAATAAACTGTATTTATTATTTTACATAAGTAATAAACTATTTCTCAAACTAATTTATTTTTGGCTAATTCTTCCAATTTTAAAAAGATTCTTCTTTATTTATAAATCACAGTTAACTAAATGTAAAATTAAATTATCATCTTAAACTAATAGAACTTACTCATCTTTACTGTTATATAAAAAGATCCACCATTAAATTTTAGAAAAGTCTAAAAATTTGCAAAATTATGATTACGTACTTTCGTAAGTTACAATTGTATTCTAATCACTTTTAACATCCAAAATATCAAAGGGTCCACCAAGAATAAATTTATTTAACGATATTTCTAATTCTAAAAAATCTTATTGATACTCTTTTATTATTATTGGAATCTCACTTTAATATATATTTTCATATATATTAAAATACAAAATTTATTCATATGTAATTTCTATCTTTCTTTGTGTAAATATCCAATCTAAGTATCTTAAATTTTAATCCCTATAAAATGCAGCCCAGAAAGATGTATTTTCTGCACATTTAAATATTGGGTTCAATTAATTTGCTCTTATTAATATAATCTTATTGTTTCTTACTCCATAAAAATAGGGATAACTAGACTAAAAGATAAAAATTTCATCTAATTAAATTGCTGAAACAAATGATAAATCAGTAGTCTTCAATAATTCAATATGAGAATCAAATAGCAAAACCAAATCTTTATTAGCATGTAATGTTCTCTTGGGTCTTTCTTCTCTTATAATTCCATTTATTTCAGCACTATCATTTTAAGTAATATTTAAAATATAGAACTAACTATCATAACACAATATATTGCCATCCTAATATTCAAAAATAACATCAAATTATTATTAAGATGGTTTATAATATTAAACATAATTATCAAAAAGAAGTTATAATGATTCTGTTGCTTAAAGAAAGTTAGTCTATCTTAATATTTATTTAAAATCATCAAATTTAATCTCCTTTTAAAGTTCAAAATAGTGAATAGAAAATATTTAGACTATCCAATTGGAGCAATTAAATTAGGCAAAATAAAAATAGCCAAATAAATTTTCTTCAAAATTATAAATGCAATCTTTCTATTTTTTTATTCTTATGGAGTTAAGTACTATCATATTTGTAGGATTCATAATTTAAATCAAATACTCATTGGAATCTTAAAATTCTTCATAAATTAAGTAAAGATTTTAACTAGAAAGGTAAGTATTTAGTAATTTCCCTATAGGTTAAATGGTTAATTCATTCTCTGTTATGAAATTCTAATTTTTAATAATATCTTGCTAGATTGAAAGTTGTAGAATACAGACTCTAATATGGATAAAATTCTTATTTTAGAATACAAATAAAAACCTATCTAAATTTAATGTTCTTGTGACAAAAGTTAGATTATAATCTTGTAACTCATAATCCATAAGATCTATAAATGTAAATGGATGAAACTATTCAATTAATTCAAATTAATCTATATTGTAAATATTTTGATTTACTTCCTTCTTTGAGTCTAAAATGAGAATCAGTTACTAATATAGATTCATTTGGTGAACAGATTGTATTGAATTTTAGTTCCACAGGAAATATCAATAATTGAATAACAAATAAAAACATTATTAATAAAAGTAATAATATTGGTTTATAATAATATTTATATGTATTTATTTAATTTTATACTCAATTAGATTTCCTTATTAGATCTACAGCTTGATTGATTTGCTCGTTCAAATAAGGTGCATTCTAAAGCATTTTTAATTAATCTTCCAACCCATAATTTTCAAAATCTAATAAAATTCCTGTTACTTAAGGTGCCTGAATAATATTATAGAAAATTACCAATTTTTAATCAACTTATTAGTTAACAAGAGGGAACAAGAGAACTCCAATAGTATCAGTAACCCTTTTCTCATTTCCTTAAGCTAACAAATTTTATAAGTATTATAAATCTGGTATCCTTGGTTGATGTTGCCTTTGTTAATTTTAATATTGATTTGGATATTAATGTTTTTTTGGTCTTTGTTGATTATAATTGCCTTATTATTAATAGTATCCACCTTGTTGAAAAGGTGGTTATTGTGGAGGATAGCCACCAGCATAATAGGGAGGTGGTTATTATGGATAACCATAGGGAGGATTTTGCTAGTTAGGATATCCTTAGATTGGTTAATAGGGAGGGAAGGGCATAGAGTTAGGATAATGTTAATACGTTGGCTTTGATTGGATTTTTTTGAATTGGATGATTTCTGCTGGACTTAACATAGGGGAGATTTGAACAGTCAATTTATCATACAAATCAAATATTTTTTTGGTCTTGAAAGCCAGATCAATAACTTTCTTGCCATCTTCAGCAGATTTCAAATAAATATAAGCAGATAATTTATTAGATTTATTTGGTTGTAATAGTTGAAGATCATCTAGAGTAATGATGGATTCAAAT
>JPFL01000618.1:4689-16784 GCA_000733385.1 Paramecium biaurelia
TATGTAATAATAAGTTGGAATAGAACATTCTTATAGAGTAAGAAAACAAAATACAATAACTTTAAGAGTTCAAATAAAATGAAAGTCAAAGCTATCAATGAACTCAGTATGGATATCATACTAAGCATTGGTTCTTCAATTATCATTATGATTCCTATATATTTTCCTAAAGAAATTCTAAATTACTTTTTTCAATCTGTAATTCTTAATATTATAAAATTAAAAAATTTTAGATTATGAGTAAAATACTGATTGATATGTAGATATATAATAATTTAATGATTGTAAATTATTATTGATTAGTATAGAAGTAATAGAATTTTATGGTAGATTCATAGTTCTTCCGGTTTAATTCATATTCTTCTGCTATATTATTATATCTTTTTTTCACATCAAGAATTAATTGTTGTGAATATGATTATAATTATATTTATTTTATGACGTAAATTTAGATTAAACTTAATTGAAATCTTTGTTTGAATCCCTCTAACTGGATATATGTTTATCCCTTTATCTGTATTGGACTTTGAGTTAATTTATGAAACCTAAACTAAATTTATCAAAATTTGAATGTTGGATTAAATAAATTAAATATTGTTATCTATTTAATTAATAAAAATTCATTGTAAATGAATTAATATCTAAATTTGAACAATAATTAACAGTGGGATTGTTTAAAATAAAAATACTTTCTTTCTAATTATAATACGCTACATAAATACTATTGATTAATATTTAATTGTTTTGACAAAAAATAAATAATATTTTTCTTTTATAAAGTTCAAATTTTCAATAAATGATACTCATAGTTACACTAACAAAATATACTACTCTACACATTATCAAATAAATTACATCAAACTTTGAATCATTAAAGTTATTTTTTTGATGTTTATCATTAGAACTGATGTTGCAATTTTTTTCAAGTATCTTATTTCTAAGGCAAAATACTTTAAGAACTTTAAAATATTAAGAATTTTCTTACAATAATTTAGTTTTATTTGAATTTTATTAATGTTTTGGAGCTTATTGATGCAATGATTTCATTAGTTTCATGTATTTCTGATATTGAGACTAGACGGTAGTATTTCTCTAGACATGAAGATTTAATGAATTACTCTTTTATACTATAATTTGTGGTAATTGTTTAAACAATTGGAGGAGAAATTCTACTATTTATTTTCTCATTTACATTTTCTACAGAAATAGATATCTTTTAGCTAATGTGCTGACTGGAAGAAAAGTATTTTAGGATTTCTATATGGCCTGACTATTGTGTTATTTTTATTAATTTTTAAAGGTGTTGTCTCTCTTTGTTATTTGATTTACCTAATATTCAATAGAAAATAGAAAAAAAGATTAAAGTAAAAAATAAACAAAAATAAGTATAATTAACCGATTACGTCTTAAAATTTGTATTGATTAGACTTCTTGATTAAGATTTATTAAATTTTGTCATAAAGTATTAAATATATGAACATCATCGATAAACATAAAAAATTGAATTCAACTATCAAATCTCCTCAATGTAAGACTGAGATTCTAAATTCTTTGTCAGTTTGTGTATAAAATATATATAACTTTTTTATATACTTTCTTCAATTATTATTAACCTAAATCAATTTTACTAATAAATTATATCAAAATGAAAAGGATCTAATTAAATTGCAAAAATGTGTATCATAATCAACCTATTGTGGGAGTGTGTGTTGATTAGGAATGCTAAAAAGAAAAACCATTCTGCTAAGAATGCCAATAATCTCATGCACACATTGAGACTAAACTATTATCTTTTGAGTCATTACGCAAGTGGTTTGTCTAATTTTTCTCTAAGTTTGAATAGACTGTAAAATCTTTGCAATATTGCTCAATATAAATAGAACACTTATTTAACAAATTAGATAGACTAAGAATGACATAATTAAATCATTTTGTAAAAGAAATGATAATCTTAGAAAAATTATTAGAAATGCTTCAACCTTCCTTAAACTAAAGTAGGGAGCAACTTGATCAAATCCATGAACAATACAACAGTGTACAATAAAATGATTCAATCACTTAGCTAGAGAATTAGCTATTTCAAGAATCAAATAAAAAAATCAGATATTCCCCTCCCTAACTAGTTGGAAATTTGAATATTGGGAAACAAACACCTAGATAAACTCCGAAATAATTTGAAATTGTTTTTACTAATGAACAACTTAATTAAGATATAAAAATTGCATCTAATGGTAAGTAAGTAAGTTGTTTAAACAGTTCAAATTTTGTGATAGGTCAACCTATGATTCCGAAAACTGGAATTACAAAATTTGCTATAAAGCTTCTAAATCCAGTTTCTTATGTAGCTTTGGGTGTTGGGGATAAATAAATTCTAAATTAAAATCGTTATAATGTTGATCCATATAATTAAACTAACCATGGGTATTATCATTTAATGAGCTTATATAGAACTTATCTCATAAATTCACATGGTATAGCATTCTCCCATTCCCAAAAAAAAGAGCACTCAAATGTTTCTTTTAATGTCAATGATACAATAATCATTGAGTTGAATATGTAGAATTCTAAAATCACTTGGACTAAATTGGCGGATTATAATAATTAGTAATATGTAAGCATCAATTCTTATTTTTAAGTCCCTTACATTCAATAAAAATTTAGATTTGTATCCTTTATTAAATTTAAATCTCACTGCTGTATAGGTAGTGGATAACCTTTGATGCCAACTCAAAGTTATTAAGATAGAATTTATTTTTTAGATATAATTATATAATCTCAAAAATATTTTCTAAAATCTAAATCATTTGAGCTCTGAAATTAATACAAGATTAGTATTATTTTCAAACTTACTAATTGTCTTCCCTCTTTTTTCGATTAGTAACTAAATTTGATGGATTTTGCAATTTATTGGGGGATTTGGATGAAAAAATTTAATTTTAATTAAAATATTTTAATATACTTGGTATTATATAATTATTGTCAATCAATAAAGAATTTTCGAATTTAAATCTCTTGTGTTTTGTTATCCCAAGTAGCCAAGAATTCTCCATCTCTACTAATTGATACATATATATAATTTGTATCAAATTGTATTGAGAACTCAGTTTTAAAAGTTTCTTCTTCATATCTTCGAATAATATTTATATGAAACCCATTTTTGTTTACAAGTAATGATTTACTATCAACATATTATAAGGGTGACAAATAGTCACAACTATTACCAGACTTACAATTATATCTTTCTTTTTGTAAAATCCATTTGTTGTTTCATTATATTAATAGAAATCCATCAAATTCGAAATCCATGATTAAAATACAAATGAATTGTCACTAACAAACAAATTCTATATCCTCTAACTTCTACATTTATCTTTTATACTATAATCCAGATATTCCCCTTCCCTATTTATACTAATATAAGGATAATTCTATCATTTCCACATGAAATCAGTTTGGTTTATGATGGACTCAAACTAATACCCCAAACCTATTCACTATGTTCTGCAATTGTTTAAGTACTTACCCATTGGGTTTTATTATTCCAGAATTTGATAGTTTTATCCCAACTACTAGAAATCAGAAGATCCTCATTATCATTTATAATTAAGCATAGAATTCTTTCATTATGATCCTCCAATTTTTACTAACAATACCATTAATTATTGTTATCAATAGACCAAATAATAATAGTCCCATCTTTGCTTCCTGATATAAAAGGTTTTCTTTTTTTCATAAATATTAAACATCTAACATCTTCTTAATGTACTGAAATAATTTGATTTTCTTTCAATTCTTCATTGATGAATTAGTATATTTTAATTTTTGAATTGCAACCAGCAATTAAAATAGATGAATCATGATTAAATGCTAAAGCATAACAGGACTCTTATTATTTCATGCAATTCTATCTCATCAATACCAATTTAAAAGGTTTAACGATTTATTAAGGTATAGTATTTTAAATTTAATTTATATTCAAATAAGATTATTATATTTTATTTTACATCTTTTTATATAATTGTTATAAAATACTCTCTTTATCCTCCAAAATCTTATCAGAATTTAATTTAAAATTATTATATTAAGATTCGAATTCCTCTTTTAATATTTCTTATTTTTTAGAATTACTCACTTCTTCGGCAATTTCAATAATTTCTTCTTTAGACATTTGGAATATAGATTTAAAAATAGGTTTTTTTGTTTTCATCCTAGAATTCATTGCATGATCTATCAATTATTGATGAGTATATTTCATTTCATTTTATAATTGTTAATAAAAATCAATTACTACTTGCAAGATAGTTTTATTGACATTAGTGACTCTTTCATTAAATTAATTATTTTCTTATTAGATTATAATCTCTCCATTATTATTCAAATTTTTCCAGTTTAGTGAACTTTATTGGATTCTCTTCAATACAATCTATACATGCTAATCTATTTTGAAGGGTCTTTTCAGTATTTAAGTCCAACATTAATATTTATCTATTATGATTCTCACAAAATATTTTCAATTTTTTCTTTATCATAATTTTAAGGAAAAATCTCAGATTTTATATATGATAAAGTAACGCAAACATCAGTTTATGACTCAAAAATAAGATTATTTAATATTTCTTAAAATTAAGGCATAAATACTTATATTTAGATTGGTTACTGATAATTACATCTTTTATACCTTCATAATTAATATGTAATTATTCAATTTAAGTATATTTGCTGAGAAATTGATCCACATTGTCTATTGGAATTTTGTAATCATGTATTTATTTTTAAAATTCATCCATTATATTGATTTATTAATCTATGCATTAAATATACTTTTCAATCGATATTATTTATTTCATTTTAAATTATAAAATGCAATCCTTTAAATTAAACACTAAAGGTTGTTTTAATTAAGTGATTCTCTTTCTTTTATTAAATTAATTAACAATTCTTATATCGAGTCTTAGAAATCTTCTATTACGATTAATTCATTTTTTAATTCCGAAACACATTGAAGACATAGATTCTTAAATTATGGATCAACTTCTTATTAATTTAAGAATATTGCCTTTTTATTATGTTTTTAGCAAGAATCTTGTTTAAAATGTTTCATTATTTTTAATATTAATTTGTATGATTATATATTAATAAATTACAAATTATATCATATTATCATTTGTTTATTTTATTTAGACTTATTTTTCTTCTCAACACTATAATTTCATTCAACACTATGATATTTTTTTAATTATTATATAAACATACAATTAACCATCAATTCATTTAATAAAAAATTAGAAGTCTACTTAATTCTAAATAAGGCATTAAATAGACATTTATGCCTAGAATTTAATTTTGATTTTTTAATATTAATAAGACATTATAAAATATATTTGATAAATGATAATTATTAATGTGATTTTAATTTCAAGCGTGTGATAAAGATAATTAAGAATTACACTGTTTGATTAATTGTTTTAATGAGTTTTTGCCCGGATCATCAGTAAAAAGTTGTGTTTTATGGATCAGCTTTTAGTGAATTAAAAAATAGAAAGCTATGTTAGAAATGTATAGTAAACATGAATAAGAATTTGCTGCTAATAGAAGACTTAGAAAAACAATTTTCTTTTGTTAAATTGTAATACTTGAAGGAATTGTAATCAAAGAGAAATAAAAACTTAGATGTTTTGCATTCTATCAAGAACTACCTTCAGAAAGAAAGAAATTAAATTTCAGATAACATGAACATTGCAATAACATATATTGATACTTAAGTTGACTTAATAAAGAAAGTTAAAGAGGAATCTCAAGAAACCTTTCAAATTAGTAATAATGAGGATTTATATGCCTTTTCCAAATCGATTTGTTAAGAAGCCTCGATATATAAAAATATTTAAGTCTAATTACTATAATATATCAAAAATTGTAATTATACACAATTGTTAGATGAATGCAAAGAAATCCTTAATTAGATAAATGTTGATGATTCAAAGTCTTAAGAAAATGTCTTCAAAGATTTACATATGAAGTATAATTAGAATATTGAGCCTGATGATAATAATTAATGGATATGCGAAGAACATAATGATAAGATATACTATGTGGATTTAAATTAACCTCAAGTAATTCCAACTAGAGTAGCATGTATGAAATGTGTACCATAATATTTGGTAAAGTATGAAACCCTTGATGCTATGAAAAAGATTTGGGAAGATCACACTATATAAATTTAAAATTTAATAGAAAAAAAAAAAAACAAGTTCTTAAATAAATAAATGGGAAAAGCAATTGAAAATTTGCAGTAAGTTAAGGATTAAATTTGCTAATTAATTGATGGTTGCCTTTTGAAGATAGATTTGGTAAATAAAAATTAGAATTGGATTGTTAAAGAAAATAGAAGTCTTTTAAAAAAAGATTGGCAATTTTTGGAGAAGGAAGATATTATATAGATTGCAAACATTTTAAGCGATTAAAAATCTGAAGTAACTTTGGATAAAGAAATAGAGAGCCAATGTAAGTAGTAACTTCGATTGTTATAGGTTGATGTTGAAAGCTCATATGAAACAATTTTATCTATTATTAGAGATTAAAAATTGATATTTAAAGATCTTATAGATGTAGATGTAAATTAGTAAATTTTGCAACCATCTGTAGAATGTAACAAGTAAGTATAAATCGATTATTTGAAAGACAAATAACAAAAAAATTCAGGTTAAAAAATCTTGTTTAACTTTGTATTGCTTTAAGAGAATTCATACAAAGAAGAATAAATTTATGCAATGGCTTTTAATGAGTAGGCGACTACAATGATCGCTGGGAAGAATAAGTTTATAAAAATATATCAGTTTGAAATTGGAAAACTAAAATTTATTCAGAGCTTAAATCTACATAAAGACAAAGTTACATGTCTTCATTTCATGAAAAAATCAATAAGCTTTGTTTCTGGAGCTGGAGATAAATTGATACTCATTTGGGAATCAAATGATAATGAGTAAACATGGAAACTATAATAACAACTTGAAGGCCATCAAGGAGCGATTAGCTGTTTGGTCTTATCAAAAAATGAAAATTTAATGATTACAGGAGCAGCAGATAAGAAAATAATTATTTGGAAAAAAAAGAATAAATGGATTCATTTATAAACTTTATACCATCATTAAAAGGAAATTAATTCTTTATCATTAAACGAATCCGAAAATTAATTGATATCATGTGCAATTCAAGAAAACTATATTATAATAAGTACATAAAATCATGAGGATTAATTATGGTTAGTAGTAAAATATATTCAAACTAGCTAATGGGGATTAAGTTTAAGTTTCATAAATGACTAACTGTTTACATTTTACCCTTACAATTAGAAAGTGCTAGAGTTATATTAAAGATAAGAGGGAAGCAAAGAGTTTCTAAAATCAAAATAGATTACATTACAGAAAGCTAACTCAAGCATGACAGTTTTTCGATAGATATTTATAAAATCTCAATCTGTTTTAGTGCATCAAAATGGATCTTAAATTCTCTTGTTAAAAATAACAGAAGATTTTGACTTCTTAATTGATAACTTAATCGAATTTGAATCAGATCGGATTGTAGGATGCGTTACTCCAGACTTAAAATATTTAGTTACTTGGGATGAAAAATCAGAATAGTTATAAATTAGAAAATTGTTAGAATAATAATGAACAATAATTTTATATTTCTAAAGAAATTCAAGAAATTTACTCATATAAAAATTAAAATCAAATTGGATATATATTGACTCACTTATTTATAATATTATTTATAAATCTTATTTATTGACAATAATAAAGGAATTTATATTTTCTTTACATTCCTATCAATTTTTTCAATTTCTAAAATTATCTTAATTTATTTGTAATAAATTCCTTCCTTCGTATAACTCTTTTAAGATTTTTTTGAACAAGATTTAGAGCAAGCTAGTAGACTAAATCTATAATTTTAGTTAATAATTCTCTTAATCTAAACTCATAATATAAAATTTACTATATATTTAATTTCAAATTAAAATCATGGTTATTAAATATGTTTTAAAATTTATTAATTATACAAGATTTTTCTTTTGTATTAAAATTTTAGACAATTTTACAAAAATTAAGCAATTTTAAATTAACTTATCTTCTTGATGATATTATAATTTGAATCATTTTGGAACTTGACTTCCCCTAGTCTCTATCCTGGATTTATCTTTCAGAGTGAGAGTACGAGCAATAGTAATGATAGTGACAATTTAGATTTTAGGAAAGGGGAAAATTTCAAAAAGAGAGTAATTCATCTGAAAAAGGACTTATCCCTCAAAAAGCCTGCTGAAGCTAATTGTATGGAGAAAGATGTATAATTCTCATTATCTAGTTGGAATATGAATAATCAGAATTCTTTGTTTTTAAGCATATGTATAAAAATATGAGGTCGATATTGATTCTTTGGGATGCAAATAAAGTAACAAAGATGGATCAAAAGCTCTTAGCTTGAAATAGTTTTGAAAAAAGAGAAACACAAATAACTGTAGATTGGAATATCTATCCAAATCATAGCTGAACAATGTAATTAGTATTAACCATTTATATCATTCAAAATCATTAAGTATCATTAAATTTCAACTATACCATTAGGATTATTTAATAGATTTTGTATAAATATTCTAATTTATATTGGATAAAAATTTTCACATATTTATACGCTATATATATTAATTATAATGCAATCATTTTTATATTTATGTATGTTTGTATTATATTAATATATTCTTAATTTCTTTAAAATGCTTATCAAATTCTTCATTATTTATTTGCAGTTGAATATTATTGTAATTGCAATAAAACGAAGATCAATATTATTTATCTTTAATCAAGTTTATTCTAATAGAAGTTCAATAGCTTGAACATATAGTTAATTTTAGAAAGCATTCAGAATATTTATTATTTAAGCAATTTAATATGCTATTTATAATTACTTAATTATTCCTTAATAAGGTGAATAATTAATGATCAAATTTACAAATAATATGAAATAAAAATATTAATATGATATGAAATAAATATAAGAATTCAAAGTTATTTCTTTTAAGCTCCAACTTTAGTGTTAGTACCTGTAAATAATTAGACGTCCTCATTTTGTCGAATGCCATTGATTAGCTTATTTTTTCTAGGATTGTAAGGCTCAGCCACAACTTTAACATCCTCTGATTATTTTCTTGGTTGAGCTAAACCAGTTTTGCCATCTAATCTTACTCCTTTTCCAGTAAAAACAGTTTGTTACTATTATATTACATCCTCTTCCATGCCAAGACTAGAATTTTTCTTAATTAAATTTTGGGGAGGTGCTTCAGTATAATCCTATTTTAAATTACATTAGTACTAATGGTTATAAAAAATCAATTTCAACATCAGCTTCATTTATGCAAACTGCATTTTTATCTGTTTTTGGAGTAACTGAAACTATATCTATCATGTATTTATTTTTATTAAATGTTATAGTAATGGTTTCACCTTATGTAAGACATATATAATTTCTTAATTAGTTTTCTAGAATAGCTCTAGGATCAGGTAAATCAATAAAGGCAGTTTCATGGGGTTATATTCTAATTAATTTTCCCTAGATGTATAAATAAGGTTATCATACAAGTGGCAAGCTTTATTCAAGGCTGACAATTACCCAGCAATTATCAAAAAAATTCATATTTTCAAATAGCCAATCGGGGATGATGCAAGATCCTTCTTCTGCAACAAACTCTAGTACTCCAACATATGTGAATCTTTATGACTAAGTTGATTAAATTTTAAAGATCATTGGACCATTTTGCTTTATAAAAATTAATTATTGAAGTGCCGATGCTGGTAACAAAATCTTGTTTCCATTATTAATTTGTGGCCTACCATAACTGGATGCTGAATAAACTACTAAGTTTTCTAGATATGTATGCTTGAGTGCTTATCTCTAAAAAAACATATTTGATTAAGAATTATTGAAATTAATATGAACTGATAATCCCAATGTGAATTAAATTATAATTGATATATTAGTTGTTATAATATTCTTATAGTTTCTGACAAGTACATGAAGATCTTTGTGAATAAATATTAAGAATGTTTATTTGATAAGGAGTTAATTTCTTATTTTAATTAATTATGCACTTGATATAGACTTCTGATTATAAAAATGTTAAGTTCCATAAAAATAATACAATAAGACTCAATCAATACTGTACTATCAAATGACTATAAACTTTAGCTTGGCCGATTTAAATTTAAAACTATTAATAGAATTAATTGGCAAAGAAGGAAAATATTCAATTATTTAGCTCTTCAATGAGATTTTTAATCGACTTTCCAATAAATGGATCATGGATATTATTGGAATTTAATAATAATTATATAAGAAATTATTAGATAAAGGTTTCATATATATTACATAGTAATCACTATGTATAATTAAATGTCTAAAACATTAAGAATGGATATGTAATAAGAAATCCTTTTTTAAATCAATATTGTTTCAGATAAATATTAATGAACGAAGCTTAAGTATTGATATATGGTCATAATATGTATTTTGCACCTAACAATCTACCCATTTTATAAATAAGTCATTTTTAATCCTTATGCATCAATTAATATAATATTCAAAGAAGTAATTTTATAGTTTCAATCAAATATATATTAAGTCCATTAATTTTGGAACATAATCTATCATTAAATATTTGGCATTTCCCTTCATACTAATTTCTAAGGATTTATTCAGACTCAGGGTAAATATTCTTGATATTTCAAATGAAAATTAAGTAATCCAAGTGCTAACCAAGTCCTTCTAAATATCCCATTTTTGAGTCAGTAAAATTAACATCCATAAAATGATGATAATAGGATATAAAAAAATACAATTGTAATTCAAATACAAAAACAAAGATGTAATTGCAAATTTTTATAGCAAGACTGAAATGTTGTAAATGGAGTAGAGAATTATGTTTAATTAATTTAGAAATATTGGTTCTGGAAGAGCTTAAGTAACTCTAAATAATCAGATTATTATTCTATCATTATAAATTATAATTAATTTTACTATCATGATAAAAGAAAGTAGCTCAAGAGGGCAAGTAATTTATGAAAAATGGGATCTAATTCAACAATTAAATAAAGACAGACATAATTGTATATGAAATACAATATCAATTATTTAAAATAGGAATTAGATAATAGTATAATATAATTTAATATAATCTCTGCAATATGTATATTTGATAATGAGTACATGACCTAATTAGATTAATATTATCTGAAAATATTTAATATAATCTTATCTTTTAGAGGATTTAATAATATGAAAAACAATTTTCAAATTAAAATATTGAGATTAATCTTAAAGTTAGATTAGAAACCATGTAATTTGATTGAATATGATATTGAATATTATAACTAATGATGCTTAAAAGATGAAACATATTAAATAATGATCATCATTTATATGGTTACTTACGACCCCGTTCAAGTAATAAATCTCTTTCAGCACGTTCAGCAGCCAATTTTTCCTATTTTTCTCTTTCTTCTTTATCTTTTTTCTCTTTCGCCTAATATCAATTTGAATGATTACTAATTAGAGATTGGTTTATTTTGTTGCCACACCCATATCAGTTTTTCTAGATGCAAAGTTATCTTATAACATTCCTCTAAATCTATTTATTTCTAATGTTTATTAAGCATAAGCCATTTCCTCTGCCTTTTCTTAGTCTTATTTTCTTTTTTTCTCTTCAATTTACTCAAATATCCATTATTTTTATTGATCCTTGTTGAATTTATTACGAGAATCAAATTCTTTACTATAATGATTAAGAATTACGTAAATCTTCTCCATCAAATTCTTTTAGACCACTAATGCCTTATCTTTATTGCCAATCAGGATGCTCTCTAAAAATTGTTTCCTTTGTTCGTTTCATATTTTAATTTATATAAAATTTATATGTCAATTTTCTTCTTCAAATTATTCTTCCATATATTCTAAAAAATATTTACAAAACATACCGTCTTCATTAATTTCTTTAGTTGGATGCAATTCTGAGGCCAAACTAGCCTTGACATCACTATTGCTTCTATTAA
>JPFL01000619.1:0-24624 GCA_000733385.1 Paramecium biaurelia
AAGGTGAACCTAGAGAAATAGATCCAACTCCTGATTATAAATTACCAGGATTTCATGATTTAACAACATTGAATGATTGGATACATTTCAATTAAAATATATTAAATGTAAATTATTATATTATTTAATTATTTAGTGTGGTAGATTAGTTCATTTAATACCCTCTGAATTACCAGAAGGTGTTGAACCAGAAGTATATTAAAAATAAATAGAAGCAGCTGATCCATTTGAAATTAGATTAAAAGCAATATCAAATGATAAATTACCAAATAATAAATCTGCTTGGAAAATTAGAATTGTTGGAGATACAACAGATTCTAATCCATTAACTAAAGATATTAATAATAAAGTTAATAATGGTGTTATTATTATTAAATAATAGGTATAATATGCCATTATTTAATTGTCTTTATTAAAAAAAATATATATATTTAAGTAATATCAATCCATTTCACTTTCTGAATCCATAAACATCAATAAAAAAAGTAATTATGATAATGATTGCATCAATTGGATGTTGATTATTGTGTCATTACTTTATTTTGGTTTTTTAAAAGTGTAAGTTTTTTGTTTTGCAGACTAACCCTCTTTCCAAATTCTTTAGACTTTTGTAAAGTCAGCTCTGCATTAAGGACATGTAAGATTCTACTTTGACCATTTTTAAATACATTAGAAACAGAATGTATGTTGACAATTAAAAATAATTCCCTAATAATTAGTTAAAACATTTTTTACTTTGTCATCCATAGAAGAGTAACAAATACTACAGGTTATTTCTGAGTTTTCTATAATATTTATTACCTTGTCTGATTCTTTTACTTCTTCTTTGCTTATATTTTTTTTGATTTTTGATGTACGCTCTCTTATTCCTTATTTTTCAATCAGTTTTGATTTACCCATATTTCTATTAATTTATAATAAATAGTTTAATTTGTAACTAATAATTAGTTTAAATTCTTGAAGGTTGTAAAATTAAAAATGCTGTAATTCTATAATAAATTATCAAATAATGTAATTAAATAATATCATCATTATAATGAAGCAAATTTATCAAGTAGTTAAGTCATTCCAAGCTCCATCGCAAGATTCATCATGTCTGCTATTTTGTACTTGGATGATATCAATTAGTCCTCACATTGCTATAATTTTTATTCTAAATCTTTGACCTTCTATTTAAACTGATATTAACTATTTATTAAGTCATCCAATTATTTCTTTTAATTCGAATTAATCATCTTAGGTTATAAAATAAAATTTAACTTTTTATGTAAGTTCTTCTTCTTATATTTAATTTAGTTTACCCTATAGTTCTTTTAGTTCATCTAATTTTTCCTTCAATTTTACATTTTCTAAACCAACATTACCTTATTCTAAGAATACTAATAGACTTTACTTTATTTGATGTGTTATTCATATTATTAAACTTTTTTCATTAAATTGGTTTCCTACTCTTTAAAATTTGACTCAAGTTCTTATTTTTATTGTAATACTTATTTGTATTTTTCCTTATAATTTTTTTCTTCATCCCCAATATCTTTGACAATTTAGTTAGTTTTGCAAATATTTAATTCTTCCTATAATTTATTAATATCTTCAACCTTAATATAATAAGATAATAATATTACTTATTCATTATATCTTTATGTTTTATAATCCAATTATTTTTGTAACACTTTATTTTGGGCTTCCATTTTTTTTAATTATGCTTACAATTATTTTAATTAAATAGTAGATGATTATTATTAGTCAATATTTTTATCCTGTTATTCTAGTTGTTATTATAAATTTTGTATTTATTCTTTTGATTCCTATTATAAACTTTAGTATTCTTGCTATTATTTATTAAGAGCAACACTCATCTCATTAATTCTTTATCTAAGATTTTATATTTCCATTTACAAGACCTTATCGTTTGTTGTAGAATCTCTTGAGAATTGAACTGCTTATACAATATTTTATTAAGGTTTTGATTAGCTTTTTAATTATTATAATTCTAATGTTAGTTGAGTGTTAGTAGAAAGGGCTTATTCTTTTTAATTTTAAGCTTTTCTTAATTACTCTTATAATATGCTTATTTGTTAAAGAGCTTGATTTTATTCATCTGGTTTCTCTGGTCTGGCAAATAATAATTCCTCTTTCTCCTATTAAATTTTCACATTTATAGCCTTTAATTGCTATTATGTAGCATTACTTCTTTCCAATTCTCCCTTTATTTTTTAATATTTCTCATTCATCATATTTAATTCATTTTGCAATTAATCAAATTTCTATCTATTTTTTTTTAATTCACTGTCAGTCTAAGTTGAGTAATAAAGCATAATTACTTATGAGGTGTCTCTTTACATCATTTCCTTATCCTTAAATAATTTTTCATATTATTCTTAAAGTTTTAAATGATCTATCCTCAAACTATCAAATTCAGATTCAAACTAATTTAAATTTAAATTCTATACCTTCTTACAATTTTGACATTCTTAATCATCAAATAAACTATTGATTTTTGACTCCCTTGACATTATTGGATATTTAATAATTATATAATTTATTTATTTATATATAGATATCACTTATATTCTTAAATAGATCTATCAATATAGAGAAAAGAATTGAAAAATCTAGAATAATACTCATTATATGGTTTAAGATTGATAAAAATAAAAAAAATATGAAATAGATTTAATTATGTAAGAATATACAATGATTATACAATTCTTTCTTATAATAAATAATGATATAATTAAAATTGAAATAAACTTAATGATATTATCACATATAAATAATAATTTTCATTATACTATTTCTTAATTTTAAGCATGTTAATTCATTAAATATAATGCATATTATGCTATTACTTTTTATAATTCCTCTTTAATTTCTTAAGTTTACATTTATTAATAAGCTTCTTTCCAATAATTTAACTTTACATTTATTGTCAGGAATGAATTCCAAGAATTCTCTTATGCAATTTTATTGATTGAATTATTCATTTCAATTATACTATGTACTTTGATTTCATATTTGTCAACATTAGTTTACAAATTGAATTTATACAGTTTATCATATAAAGGTCTAATTTATTTTTTTTGTTCTATTTATTTCTTTTAACTCTAAGAAGAATATCTCTAATACTTCTATGATATTTCAATCTATTAACTCAATTTAGTTGGAAATGATTCACTTCTATTTGATTTAATCTTATGATCAAATAAGGATTTGGTTCCATTTGAACCTGCTTAAGTTGAATTATTTTATTCATCTTTTTGCATTAATGATACCTGTTTAGAAAGTATTAATTATTATGATTCATCTATTTTTGTTTCAATTTATTATTCAGATTCTTTAGGTGATAATTTTGATGGCTTTTTATCTAAAAGTTTCTTCTTCTTTTTTTCAATTGATTATCCTCTTTCTTCACTAGATTTCTCTAATTATTGTTATTGTGATTTCTTCTTTTTTCCAGAATGCTAAACAACTTCCTTCTTTTAACCTTTCATTTTATTGCTCATCGTAGTGACTGGTGGAATTTGATTTAATTAAGTCTTCTCTTAAGGTTAAGGTGATGATAATTGAGAATCAGTTGTTCCCCAAGTCTTTTTTTTATTCTTTATCAATTTTCTTATACCTTCTCCCCAAAGAGCTGATGCCTAAAAAAATACAGAAAGAAATCTACATCATTATAATACTGTATTACCTATTTATGTTAACCAATTATCTAATCACTGCTTCAAATAATTAAATCATATCCTTCTATTTTCTTACAGAATCCACATATATATCAGACACAGCCTAAGTTAGATTACTGTATTCTGAATTTAATATTAGGTAATCATTAATAATCATTAGGTCCAAGATATGAAGGAACACTATTACTATAGTTCCTATACATTTTTGCAACACGAATTTTTTGTTAATTACATTCAGGATTTCAGTATGAAGTAAATTAATCACCAAGCCAACCAAATATAAAGTAATAGATGCTCTTATAAACTAAAAATTAGTTCAAACTTACTTACTTCAGGATAAAAACTGCCAAAGTTATGATTATAAAGCGAAGATGAGATTTATTAAGCTTATTGTAATTATTTTTGAGAAGTAAGACCATATTGTTAAAGTGAATTTTGATTTTTTGCTTTTTAATCACCTCGCAAAGATGCAAACAGTAAAATATTAATTCCAATCTAGCAAGTCTTTATTGTCACTACTCTGAGTTCTTCTAAACGTAGACGCAATGTTAAATAGAGGTTCTTGACTTTAGAACTCATAAGTATTAAATAATTACGTTTTTCTAAATTTCTTAATATAACATTATTCTTAACATTTCGATTACTTCACAATGCAAGCAATAAACTGTCATAGTAAAATACATTTCCAAAACAAATTGTTATGTACTAACATGAAATATAGAGATTTAGAGACAATATAAATATAGAAAATATTCATATACATAAAGTTAAACTCTCAATTAATATGTTAAATTACAACGAACATAGTTTATTTAATATATAGTATTCTAAATTTATCAAATGTTTACCAGGAAGATTAAAAAAAAAACACTGTATATTTCATATAAAACGAATTTTTCTATATATAATTATTATATATGTCTTTAAAGGTTTAATTATCTGTTTGAGTAGGATTCTAATGATATCTTCTTTAACAAATCACTCTATTTCTATGTAATAAATCTAATAACAATTGAGAATTTTTATGGGAATTTTATAACTTTATAAACATTTTGAACATTTACAGCATTTTCAATTAATATAATTTCTTAAACTCTTTGTTTTTAGTTTTTTTAACCATTTAATTCTCATTTTCAATAACCTTTTTAATATTAAATGGATTTTTTAAGCTAAAAATAGATATATAAGACAAAAAAGATTTGAGTTAAATTTGAACTAATTCTTAAAGAAATCAATTGATTCGAGATAATATCGTTTATAGATTATGAATTAATATGTTTATTATGTATATAGAAGCTTCTGTTTAATTCATCTCTCATATTTTCTGTTTATAAGTTTTTTTATTAAAATTTGATTATAAATACCTGGTGTTGAAAAATGTATTTTTAATATTTTTTTTAAGATTTTAGTATACAAATGAATACTCATACAATTACTTATCCTAAACCTCTAGTTCGCATATTGCAACATTCAAAAGCAGATTCCTCTAGTGTTTCATCAAACCAATCTTACGAATCTCATTTTACAGATATAGAAAGACCATAAAATCCAATGATCAAGAATTTTGTAGACAATCAAGAAGATGATCTCGAAAGCTTCTTTGATCAACTTGAATGAACAATCTTTTCTTATGATTTGTCTTATTTTGTGTAATATATTAACTGAATAAATATTTAATTACACCATAAATGTATTTATTTCTTAAGGAAGCACTTAGATGTTATAATTGTATAATATTCTTTGTTTATGCTAACATAGATTTGAATTTACACATGAAAGAGTATAAATTTTTTTTAATGATTTAAATGTAATATTCGAAACCCTCATGTTTGAAGGAACAAGAAAAATAAATCTATAATTGATTATTGAAGATTTCATGATCTTTTAAAAAATTTAGGAATTTCTTCTCATTTTTATCTCAAAAATATATAATAGATGATATTTATTATTTTTATGGCAGCAAAAGTCTATTTTAATAATACAACTAGAGAAAAAGAATTGTTTGTAAGATAATTATAGTTGTTCTAAAGTGAATAAACAATCTTGAATAATCTGGAAAGCTCTTTGAATATATGTGAAAAGTATATGCTTCCATATTTCATTGACATTGATCCATAATTTAATTTTCTAAAAGTTTGAATCTCCAAAGCTTAATAACATTTGCAAAATGGAAGAAAAGGTTGATAAATTTACAAATAAAATACAATATCAATTTAGCAAGTAAAATTGAAAATTAATAATGGAGATTCCTTTGAGGAATTTTGAAAAGAGAGTTGAATTTATAAGAGACAAATCTGTTAAGAGTATAGATTATTGTAATTTAAGTAAGAAACACTTTTAAAGATTATCAAATAGTACTCTTATGAATCAAATGAATTTCCATAATGAAATTGATAATTGTAAATCTTGCATGAGACTGAAGTCTGAGTAAGATGGCAATTAAGAGAAGATAGAGAATTTTACATTAATTTTAAAGAAGTTTAATGGAAGATAACGATGATTTATCATTAAAAATCAGGAAAATCATCGTCTGCTAATGGATCTATTAATCTTGCACTTTATCCTGTTAAAATATGTTTAATAACACTTTCATTTTCTGCTATTTTTCTTTCATATTCCTTTCTGAAATCAGGGAAATGGTATAAAAGTATTTCTTCGTACACCATATCTTTTAGATAATGAGATAAAATACCTTTTAATTATTCTGTTGTTAATTCGTACAATTCAAATTCAAATTCTTTGTCACTCACTGGTTAACGAAAAGGTTCATCTTCAGGTGAATGAAGATCCTCAAAATATGGATGAGCTAATGCTTCATCTGCTGTGATTCTTTTAGTAAAATCAATTTCTAAAAGCCTTTCTAATAAATCATAGCCTTAAGGAGAAACCCCTTTGATTATTTTGTCCAGTGGAACTTTCTAAAATTATCCTAAATGAACCACAGCTTCTAACATCTTTTATTAAAAGAAAGGATCTTTATAATTCTTGATCTCTTATTTATTGGGAGTTCCCATGGTTTCAAATATTAATTTTAATTAAGATTCTGCAGATGCTCCTCTCCATAAAGCTTTACCTCTTACAATTTCAGCAAATATGCAACCTACTGACCACATATCCACAGCTTTGGTATATTGTTTCAATCCAAGAAGTAATTCAGGAGCTCTATAATATCTAGTTTCCACATAATCAGTCATCACATTAGGATTCTAACCATTTAGTCCTTGACTAAGTAATGCTCTACTTAATCCAAAATCACAAACTTTTAACATACAATCTTCTTTATTTAATAGGATATTCCTTGGCTTTAAATCTCTATGTAATATGTTGGCCGAATGCATGTATTTAATTCCTCTCAAGATTTGATAAAGAAATAATTTATAATGATCTTCTGTTAATTTAGCATGTTCTCTTTCCAAGACTTTACGTAAATCTGTATCCAACAATTCTGTAACCAAATATCTAAAATTATTTAATCTTATTACATATCATTCATTGATACTCTGGATTTAGGTAAGGCTATGGTAATTAAATTAACAATCTAAGAGATATATTAAACAATACATTTTCATGTTTTAGATTCCTTAATATTTTCAATTCCCTCAATGTACGTTTAGCATAAAAACGGTGTTAAAAAGTCTTCTCAATTTTCTTTATTGCCACTTTCTTAGGTCCTTCAGGAGGAGCCTTCAAATCATCTGCTTGTAAAACTACTCCATAGGCTCCACTTCCCAATTGATTTGTGGGATTATATCTTTTATCCAATATGAAATTGTGATCCCCTACTTTAAAAACGTTAGCTGTGTAATTTTTTTGAGTATATTAGGCATATTATTCCTTTATGTCCATATAATTATTACTTATAATTAAAATTATATTAATGAATTTTAATTTAATTTTTTCAATCCTTTATTAATACTTTAAATGGAGAGAACATTCAATTTTATATTATATTAAATCATTATTATAACTAAAAATGAGATTTTTAATAAGTTTATCTGCAGATAGGACAATTTTTGATTTAAGACATTGAATATCTTTCAAAAGAATTCAAACAATTAGCATGAAACATATGTGAACAACTTAGTAAAAATACCTTAGTATTTACCATATTCTGTAAACATATTGTACAATCTATTTCTCTCCTTTCTAGTGCTTATTTCTTAATTCTAATCCAATCTACTTTTATTATTGGCTACAATTTAGCCAACTATTCATTATTATGTTTCATTTGATATATTTTGTTTAAATTATTTTCCATTTATTCTTACTTTATTTGAATATTCTCACCTAATTGATTTATTTCTTACTATGCCTAATTACCCTATTATTAAATTGTCTTTGACATTCTTGTAGATATCCTTGATAATTTATAAAAAAGCAATTTTCTTCTTAATAAGCTGTTTTCTGGTCTGTATTACATTTTTATCATCCTCTCATAAAATTATTTTCTACATCTAAACTATCGAAATAAAGCTTGAATTTTAATTATTGATTAGATTTTATATTATTTATTAGCCACCATAAATTACTTCTTCTCATAATCCTATCGTCTACATATAGGACATTATTTTGTTTATGAGACTCTCTCAAAACTTTCTAAACAGGTTTTATGATAGATGTGACTACAACTCAAAATTACATGTTATTGCATTCTGAATTTCTCTAAACAAATAGGACATACACAATTTTAAATATCTTCCCTTTTTAGTGACTGTTCCTCAATCTAAGCCCATTCTTCTTAATTTAGAGGTTTTGGTGGTGATGGTACTAATCCTAATTTTTAAGCTAATGATAATTATTTTAAATTTATTTTAGGCAGTTTAAAGAGTTATCTACTTAAATGATCTTATAATGCTGCTGCGTTGATACAGAACTTATCTTATTTTCTATCCTAATTATTCTTTTATTTTTTAAACTATGTCATATCAATAATTTATATATTATAGTTTCAGTTATCAATTGCATATACTTTTTCTCTACTTCTAGTTTTTCTCTCTTTATACATTTCTCTTATACTACTAGGAGTATAATTTATGTATTGGATCCTTTTAATGCTTGCTCTCTAAAAACATCTCAATATTATAAAGACCATGCTAAAACAAACTAAGATTCCAGCTATAAAGTATTCTATCATATAATAATATTATTTTATGTTAAATACCTATTAGATAAATATAATAATAAATATTTATTTATAAAGACATCAAATTTTAATCATGACTTATTATTGTAATTTCTTATTCACTTTCTTTACATTCTTAATATTATGAACTCTTTCAAAATGCTTCCTCATTTATTTATTATTCTTAAATATTTATTTGCATTTTTAACATTAAATTTATTATTGTTTATCCTCCACAGTTCTCCTTATCTTTTTTGTTTATTTAGAAATAGCATTATCTTTTTTGATATCAATCTAATATCCCTCTTCATCAACTATGCTAATTTAATAATATCAAATTACTTTATTTCAATAGCTGAATTTGATCTTGATTCTATAATTCTCTCTTAATTAACTTCTTAAGATTACGATACCAATTGACCTTAATCAATATCTATTCTCTCTTAATCTTTTTTATCATCATTGATTATATCTTATCCTCTTACTAACTTATCACATCTTTCAGATAAACTAGCACATTGCTAATATAATTAAGCTAATGCATTTAGATGAGTAGTCAAAGGGACGTATTACATTATTTATTGACCCAGATGCTATCAAATAAATCATGCTAATATTAATTGATATCCTGATAATTTTTTTCACACAAAAAATACTTTATCTACAAAAAATGAATTCCAAAATTACTAATCTCATATTAAGAATGATTTTTATAAAATATAAATATTTCTATTTAATTCACATTTATTGATATAAAGTCAATTAATAAAATCCTAATAATTTATTATTAATCACATTTCTATTCCTAATTAAAAAATAAAAAGTATTTCATTATTTATTTGCCATTTAATCTACTCTAAATCTGAATTTATACTTATATAAATTATATCATCTAATTATAAAAATATAATTGATAAATAATATAAATTTGTTTAAAATATATAAATTAATTTACTGAATGAAATCTTGAACAAACCATTTGGTCTCTAATTCGAATTCAAGTCTTGCATTAATATTCATTTGAATTCATTTGTTAAATTAAATATATTTTATAAAAGAGACTTATCTTCTTTTCCCTCTATTAAGTGATTATAAGTAATTAAACAATAGTTTAAGATATATATTTCTAATCTCGAAAATTTCTCTATTTTTTTTATATTGTAAAATGTTAGTGCTTATAAAGCCAATATTTCATAGATCTTTTTTGCCTTCTCTACTCCAAATTTACAGCAAAATACTATCATCAATAAAAATTAATTCTTGAATTAATTAAGTCCTTTCTTTAACTATAATGTTTGCTTGCATTTCTGAATAAATATCGTAATTATCAAAAAGAATTCCAAAAATAGGAGGATATTCCTTTAGAAAAACATTTTTTAGAATTTTATTTTTTTTATTCTTTTTTTAATAGGATAAAATAAAAAGAGAATAATTTTTCTGAAATATATTTTTGATTTGAAATTTATAAAATATAAAATTAAGTTATAACAAATATATTTTAGATTCAAATATAAATCATTTGTTTATTTTTCTTTATTTAAAGAAAAGAATCTTTTAGATTATTGAGAAATTTTAAATTATCTTTTTTTCCCCATGTTTAAAAAAAATATATTATATTTAATGATTCATTTCAAAAATGATAAGAGGCTTAATTATCTATATTTTGAAATAACATTATTGCATATAGTCAACAATAAATTGGATTTATTACTCAAATGAAGAATATTGTAAAATTTATTATGAAAAGATCAATATATAATATATTTAATTTAATTTAGATAATTTAATGTAATTATATAATATTATATAGATACTGAATTTTATCTTTTTTGATAACTATTTTTAAGAAATAATTTATCCTTAGTATTAAGAATATATATTTTTTAATAATTATAATTAATAAAATAATCTAAATTTACATTAAATAATTTTTAAGGATTGAGTATTTTCTTAAATATGTAATTTAATTATTGAAAATTTAGATACTATTAATAATTTAATAAGTTTGCTTTTGGATTAGAAAATAATTAAAAAAAACAATCCTTTTGGACTTTTAAATAATAATATCAGATTGGTTAATGTAATCACAGAACATACAGGCTTACTCACGGGTTCATATGTGAGTAACAACAGTACGCTCTAAGGCCGATAACGAATGTTTTCATCATACAAAGAGTGAATGAGTTTTGTATATTGGTAAGAAAAAATAAATATTTTTAATTATGGGTTCTTTCTAATTCATATTAGTTATATTTAGATTAATCTAAAAAAATGTGAAATACATTTTTTCCAGTCATTAATTATTATATAAATGGGAAATAATTGTGCAGGACAATGTGCTGGATGCTATAAAAGAGATTTAGAGATTGTCGTAATGATAAATCTCAATTCTAGAAAAGTGAATAGCAACCAATTTTATCAGATAACCTAATCGAATCCTCTTGTAGACAGAGTTCAAAAAATAATGTTTTACAAAATACAGTATAGATGGGAGGTAAGAATGGTTTATCATCAAAACCTTTAACGAAAAGTCTAATTGATATGGTTGAAGTTAAATAAAAGAAGACAAAAGCTATTATTAAAATATAATCTCATTGGAGAGGATATAAAATTAGGAAAGAAGTTTACTAAATGAAGTAGAGTTAAAAAAGTGCTAGTAGTTAATTAAGCAAGTCTACAGGGAGTTATTTTGATAGTTTGGAAAACGAGTCAAAATCACTGAAGTATTAAAGTGGTTGATTTAATAGATTGATTAAATTATATAATGGACAATGGTTAGGAAATGAGAGACATGGATAGGGGATTTAGAAGTGGCCTGATGGGGCTACTTATGAAGGGGAATGGGAACATAACAAAGCAAATGGAAAGGGCATTTTTCGTCATGCAGATAGAATAGAATATGATGGATATTGGAGGAATAACAAAGCATATGGATATGGAATATTGAAATCGCCTAATGAACCTTATTATGAAGGTGAATGGGAAGATGATTTATAGCATGGATATGGAAAAGAGAAATGGGCTGATGGATCTTGTTATGAAGGATAATATGTGAAAGGTATGAAATGTGGAAAGGGTAAATATGTTTGGAGTGATAACAGTTATTATGAAGGAGAATGGCTTAATAATAAAATAAATGGATTAGGAGTTTATCATTGGATTGATGGGAGAGGATATGTTGGATAATGGAAGAATGGAATGATGAATGGATAAGGGATATATAGTTGGCAAGATGGTCGTAAATATATTGGAAATTATTTAAATGACAAAAAGCATGGTTATGGAGTCTATCGTTGGGTTGATGGTAAGGAATATAGAGGATAATGGAAATTAGGATAATAACATGGAAAGGGTGCATATCTCACTGTTGATGGAATGATTAGATAGGGATTATGGTAGGATGGTAAACAAATTAAATGGATTATTTGATCATATTTTAAATTAATTTTAACGATTATAAACACATGAACAATGATGAAAACACACCCTAAAATATCAGTCATGATCTCTTAAATAAAAAGTGGAGAGACAAAGAAAATTAATCATTCAATCGTAATTCCACTAAATATAGTTCTATTAATTCTGTAGTAGAAAAATCATAGTCATTTTAACATCTTAAATTATCAAATGGATAATATTGGGGGTAATTGAAAATGAATAAACCTAATGGAATTGGTTCATGTCATTTTAATAATGGAGGTTTCTATTATGGAGAATGGAAAAATAATATTATTCATGGATTTGGAGTCTACTACTTTAATGTTGGTGGTTATATTAAAGGAGAGTTTAAGGAGGGATAGGCTGATGGTAATTGTGAGCTCTCATATCAAAATGGATAGCTCTATCAAGGACATTTTAAAGAAGGCAAACAATGTGGGATTGGTATTAAAATTAGTAGAAGAGGAAAAGAAGTTGTTTAATATAAGGATGGTTTACGAGTGTGTTTAAATACAGAACCTTAATTAATAGAGGATATTTAAATGATGTTGAAAACCCATTTACCATAAATTTATATTCATAATGATAGAATTGTTTATGGGTTACAATGCGATTTAACTGGTTTAGGAGTGATTTAGTATACTAATGGTAGAGTAGATATGGGATGGTTTTAAAATGGATCACTTAATGGGAGAGGTAAAATATTATTCAAAAGTGGAGATATTTATGATGGTCTATTGAAAAATGGATTCTTTTAAGGTTAAGGTAATTATTGTAATTAATATAAAGGTTTTTATTTAAACTACAATTCAAAATAATTAACAGAAGGATAATTCGAAAAAAATTAAATTTTTACAATTCAAAAATAATCTCATCAGTATCCTCCATATACAAATGAGGATATATTAATTATTGATTAAAGAATTTTGATAAAAAATATCCATTTAAAGACTAGACTTATGATTGCAAATAAATAATAGTATTCTTCTGAAAAGAAACCAAGTAAGGTTAATAAGATCTAAAATTTGATTTAACATATGCTTTATCCAATAAAAAAAACATAAAAAAATGAAAGTGGATAACATGAAGAAGTTATAGACAATCTTTTGGCTCGTGTTCAATCACCATAATAAAGAAAGAATCTAGAATAAATAATTAGTTAAGTAACATCTCCTTAAAGAATTAGATGATAAATTTTATATTTATTTTACTTATTAAATGTAACAATCAAAATTAAATAAATCATCATTGTAACAACAATCCATAAAGGTTTATGTAAGAGTAAGGCCATTATTGAAAAAAGAGTTGGGATAAGAGTGTATTATAAAGACTGATCAAGTAGTAATTTGTTCCTAAAAAATAGCAAAAATATGTAGTGATTGAATAATCTACACATATATTAAAGTAGGAATATGATTAAGTGTTTGATGATAAAGTGTCTTAGGCAGAAATATTCAAATTCATATCTCCAACAATTCATAAAGCATTGTAAGGATACAATACAACAATAATGGCATATGGTCAAACAGGCAGTGGTATTTCTGTAGTTTTTAAACAGGTAAAACTCATACAATGTTTGGAAGTGACTGGGAGTATTCACTTAATATAAGTTTGGGCCATTAATCAACATTCATTGATGATTTATAAACAGATTAAAATCATGCAGGTATGATACCTAGGACTATTTATACTTTGTTTAATAATTTGCAATAAGGGTATTATGTTTATTGTTCATTCTTACAAATTTATAATGAGAAGATTTATGATTTATTGTAAGATCACAAGGTACTTCAAGCTCTATAGATTCATGAATCAAAAACGGAAGGAATTTATGTTGGTATATATAATTTAAGATTTAAGAATAATTGACTGAATACGCAGTGAATAATTTATATGATTGTTTAACATTAATGAAGAGAGGAGAGAAGAACAGAATGATTAGATAAACAACAATGAATTTAAAGTCTAGTAGAAGTCACACAATATTTTAATTAATGATAGAAACAAGTAAGGCTGATTCAGGTGGACAGTTATTGAGATCTAAAATTAATTTATGTGATTTAGCTGGATCAGAAAAGATCAATAAATAAGATTAAATGACTAATGCTCACTTAAATGAATTAAAGAGCATTAATTAATCTCTTACAACTTTAGGGAAAGTAATACAAAACTTATATCAAAACAATAAAAATATTAATAAATTACCAATTCCATATAGAGAATCAAAAATCACTAGATTATTATAAGATAGTCTTGGTGGTAATACATTAACTAATATATTTGTCAATGTTGCTCCAAATATCTATAATATTGATGAGACTGCAAATTCATTAAAGTTTGCTTAGAGAGCTCGAAATATTACTTAGATTGTATAAGCAAATTCAATTAATGCAACAGATTAAGAATTAGTTAATAAATTATTAAAGGAGGTAGATAGTATAATTGAATTTAGATTGATTATTTGAAACAGTTACTTAATATGAAGAGAAAAGGATTGAATAGTAATGATATGCATTTCAAATTAATGAAAATCTAAGAGGAGAATGAGAGATTAAGATAGGCAAATTTATCAGTTAATGAGGTCGAGAAATTGATGTAAGAGAATAGGAAGATGAGAGAGGAATTATAAAAGTTATAATTTTAATCCCATGAAAATTCAGAAAGTTCACATTTGATGAAACATGGATCTGAAGAAGGATTTTCAGGTTCAGAAATAGATAAACAATAATATAATACTTATTAATAGACAAAACTCTCGAATAATGGTCTATTGATAGTGAGTAATCCAAGTATGCAAAAGACTGAAGTGACTGTTCGTTATAAGGATAGAGGAAATAAAATGTAAACTAAATTAGGATATGTGGAAGCTAGTGATCAAATGTTATAAAGAGAAAAGAGATTGATGAGTGAAAGGAAGAGAGTAATAGAGAGATTAGAATTATTAGAATAGTTGTAATTTAGAAATAGTATAAATTAATCTTTGCCACTAAATGGAAAGATTCCTAAACCATCCAAGAAAAATTCATTTAATTTATTAAATAGAACTGTAGAAGAAGAAAGAACGAGTCTACCAAAATTAAAAATTATAGAAAGAAAACTAATTCAATGATTAAATTAATTATGAATAAATAAACTAAAATTTATGCATATAAACCATAAATAAATGTTTATGTGAATAGTGTCCCTGATTTTAAGGCTGTCATTGAAGAAAAGTTTATGCGTAGTCAAATGAACAAAAACTATGTTTTTCCAAGAACTTAAGAGCATCTATCAGAAAATTGTTGTGAGGTAATGAAAACACTTCCGATTAGAGGAAGAACTTATACAGAACCTAACTAAGTTGAATTAAAAAAGGAATGTCAACCTAAGTCTGTTGATAAGAGAGAAACTAAATAAATATAAATGAAAGGGTCTATGACTGAAAGAAAAAGTGTGAAAAAACCAATACCTTTGACTCAAATATTGGCAGATCAAATTATCAAACAATTTGAATTATATAAAAGAAACAAAAGATTATAAAGTGCAGGGACATCATTGAGTAGAATAAGAAATTTGTTATAAAAATAAAGGTTCTGAAAATGTACTTAGTTTTATTATTTTAATTAATTAATTAATGTAAGAAGTCAAACCTCCTAGAGAATCTTTGGTTAAATATGAAAATCCAATTGAAGTTAGCAATACTAATGATGCTACTAGAGGACTTTAAGGGAAAAAGAAAGCTTAGTTATCACCTTTAGAGTCAAAACCTAATACAGAAGTAAATCATCTTTTTGAAAAATCAAGGATATTTTAAATGCTATTTTACCTCCTATTGAATGGGATCATGAAGGAAAACATTTTATATAATATGTATCACATGTGGCAGCTACGAGAGAGGATGTTGGCAATTTACAAAAATTATTGGATGAACGATTATTAGCACGATAAGCAAGGTATATTTTTAATTCTTAACTCTTATTCTAGAGAAACTGGTATTTGTCCAATAAGAGAAGAATTATTGAGTCAATGTTTTGATGAAATTATTAGATAAGTTACAATTGATTGTCCTGAAAGAGGTATTCAATTTCATTTATTATTACATAGGTTTGTTATTAATGAGAGTGAGAGATGAACTCAAGATGACTATTTCAGCATATTAAACTTTATACAATTCTTCAGTTACTTTTGGAATGAGAAAGTAATTATAAGCTGAAATGGGAAAAAGTGAATTAGAAGAAAAGATTGTCTAGTTAGAATAGAGGAAATAGAAATTAGAGGAGAAAGTATCAAATACATTTATTTAGAGAATCGATCTACTTAATAAGAAGGATTCATTGGATAAAAAGATTAAGGAAAGGAATCAAATTGAAGATTAAAAAAGAAAGCAAGAGATAGAGTTCCTAAAATATCAGGGTCAACATTTGGAAGCCTTCCTTAAATCTGTTTAGCCAGAGTTGAAATGAATTAAGATGTTTTATATCATTTTTTTTTTGGTTTTAAACCAATCTATTAAAATTATTAATATTAATAAAAATATAAGATATAAAAGCATGTCTGCATAAGAATAATAATAATAATCAAATGGAAGCAACACACCATCCTTAGACTCATTAAATGAAAGAAAAAGAAGTACTTATGGAACATTGTCCAATAATGAATTATAAAAAAAGTTATTATTATAATAATGTTGTAGAAGTCTGAACCGATTAACTATGTTACCAGAAGAGAAAGGGCTTATTGGATAACTATATTATGATATAAGTAACTTTGGAGAAATAAATGAATTTGATCAATGAAAAAATAAGAATCAATTAGCCCAATCAAAACAATGTTTCCCAAACATTTGAAAATTATAAACAAAATTTTAACAAAATAAAACATATATTACCATAGTTTTCAATCTTCTGATTATAACCTATTTGTGCTTTATGCTTCATTTACTTTAAAATGACAACTTTTGATATCATTTCTATAAATAATCCATCACAAGTTATTAATTTTGATTTATAATTCAACTCATCTACACCTTTCATTTAGTAGGTTTAATAACGTTTTAGAACTTCGTGACATGAATTATTTATACTCGGCAAATGACACATTTATTAAAAATCATTTTTTTATTCATATCTCTTCTCCTCCCTTCAATATATTGTATTCACATTTATTTCTTCTAATATTGTCTTTATCTTTGATTTTTCTTTAGCTATGTGTCTTATTTGAAGATTTTGCACTAGATTAATTATTATTCATATTTTATACACATTTTTTATAATTTTATAGGTTTAGAATAACACATTCATATTCACATTCTAAGTTTTTTGTAATCTAATTTAAATTGATCTAAGTTTTATGGATCGAAAATAATTAAATATAGAATTAATAGTTTAACATTATGAGCAACTGGTGTTTTGAAGATTTATTAATTAGTAATATTTACTTTACTAAATTATAGGTTGGTTAGAGTTAAATTAAATTTATTAAAACATGTGTTTCTATTGATTAAATATAAATGGTATTATCAACAACAATAATTCACTTTTTAATGTTAAACAAAGTGCTATGTTTAATTTGACTCATTAATTAAAATTAATTAAATTAATTAGTAATATATAATTATGGAGAATATATAATTACCTAATAAAGACTTCTTCTTAAATAATAATAAATTTTATTAACAAGATGATTATTGCTGGATCTGGTTAATTGTATTAATCCATCAAATAACTTGGTTCAGGTTCCTTCGGATCTGTTTATTTGGTCAAGGAACTTAATACCAAATAAGAATATGCATGCAAAATTGTATATATTATTCACCCTATATTTTCAGATATCTAAGCTCCATATTTAAAAATATGATGCCAGTTCCATGATACAAAATGAAATCAACATTCATGCTTCCTGTAATCACAAAAACATTGTCAAACTATATTCCTATTGGGAAGATTGTAACAACATCTATATACTTCTTGAATATTGCAGTAAAGGACATCTTGTTGAACCCAAAACTCCCTTTAATGATGATGATGTGTTTCAAGTATTCCATTAAATTCTTGATGGAGTTAACTATTTACATTAAAATAACATTATTCATCGAGATTTGAAAGTAACTTATTACATCTAAGCAAGTTTGAAAATATTCTAATTCATGAAGATGGTACTTTAAAATTGTGTGATTTTGGTTGGGCTACTAAGGTTGATCAATTACCAGTTCCAAATGTTATGTGTGGAACTACTGAATATATGCCGCCAGAAGTTGTATCGAAATCTTCCCTTGATTTTAAATTAGATGCTTGGTCATTAGGAGTTATTTTATATGTATTTACTTATTCAATGTAGGTATTATTGCATGGTAAATTCCCTTTTTAAGGAGACAATCAAGATCAACTCATAAGAAATATTTTATTTGATTAATTGATAATCCCTAGAAGAACTGACATTAATGAAGATCTAATGAATTTAATTTAAGCTTTATTAATTAAGAATTCATAATTAAGACCAAGTATTGAATAAATTTACTTATGTAAATGGATGAAATTAAACATGAAATTACATAATATCTTTAATCATTACGAAAATGAATAACTTAGGTTAAAAGTTAAATAAAAAAATATCACTTTAAAAGTAGTAAATAATTCATTATTGTAATATTTATTATTATATTTTTTAGTACTACTCCAAATAAAAAGATGGTATGTTCTCATTATGTTGAATCCTAAATTGATTTAGATAATAAACCTAATTCATTCGGAAAAACACATAATAGTTGTAGAACTATTAAATCCATATCGACTAATCCTTCTCCACAAATTCCTTCGATAGATAAATTTTTTAATTTCTTAGAAAATATGCAAAAATTGTGATTATATTTCAATATACTAGAGAGTAATTATGTTTAAAGTTTATTTAAATTACATATACTAAATATATACAATATATAATATCCACATAGATGAAGAATTCCATTTCCTTTTTATTTTTGTTATTCCAATGAAATTATAATTTTCTAAGAGACATTTATGAGATTTTCTATGGAGCAAAATAATCATATTTAATTCAAAGAAGCTATGATTATTTAACAAAAACTACTTATGATAATATGAAGTAATTATGATTATCTACTTTATGAATAGTTTATGATTCCCCTTAAGATAATTATATACCATAAAACATTATTTATTTATTAATATTTAATTGAAAATCACTGTGTTAATTACCTTCCAATTAACCATTTTCTAATTTCATTTGTGCCTGCAGCAATCTCATAGAGTTTAGAATCAAGCATAATTCTACCTACTGGATATTCTTTAGTATATCCATTTCCACCTAAACATTAAATAGCTTCCAACCCTACTTGAGTGGCATTAGCAGAAGTATAATAAATCAAAGCAGCACAATCCTATGTTAAAATAAATAATATATTTACAGTGTTTGTAATGTTACCCTAGTCAACAGCTCTAGCAACACTATATAACATAGCTCTACTAGCTTGTAATGTAGTATACATTTCAGCAAGTTTTTATTACATCATTTGAAATTACCCAATCTTTTTACCAAATTATTCTCTTGTGTTACAATAATCCTTTGAAATATCAAAGGCAGCTTACATTAATCCAACTGGACCTGCTGCTAAGACCAATCTTTCATAATCTAATCCACTCATTAAAACGTAGACTCCTTGATTAACTTCTCCTAAAACATTCTCTGCTGGTATTTCAATATTATCAAAATATATAGGTCCTGTATCAGAGCATTTCATTCCAATTTTATCAAGATTTTTTCCTCTTGAAAATCCTTTCATATTAGCTTCAACAATAAATGCAGTAATTCCATGTTATTTCTTTTCTGGTTCTGTCTTTGCATACACAATAAGAATATCAGATATTGGACCATTAGTTATCCACATCTTACTTCCATTTAAGATATATTTGTCTCCTACTTTTTTTGCCGTTGATTTCATTGATACTACATCTGATCCCGCATTAGGTTCACTCATTGCCAGAGATCCAACCCATTCTCCTGAACATAATCTAGGAAGATATTTCTTCTTCTAAAACTCATTCCCATGTCTTTCAAGTTGTGCCACTATTAAAGCACTATGAGCTGAATAACTCAAACCAATTCCTCCTGATGCTCTACTAATTTCTTCTAGGATCATACAATGAGCAGAATAAGATAAACCAGATCCTCCATAATTAGCTAAGTTATTAACTTTATATAATTACGATCAACTGTAGCCCCTAAGAGTCCTAAATCTCCCATCTTTCTCCACAGTTGAGGAGGGAATTTCCCTTCTTCCTCTGCCTTATCAGCCAAAGGAGCCACTTCCTCATTAGCAAATTTTGCTACATGAGATCTCAATTCCTCAACTTCAGGTGGTAAATTAGCTATAAAGTTATAATTAAGGAGAGAAAATGATGATCTAAGTTTATTGAGTTTTTATAGCATTTTTTAATAATGTTCATATCATTTTAATTTTCATATCATTTATATGTATCAATTTTATAATATTTATTATTATAATAATTAATTTTTTATTTATTAATTTTTTTAATGAAAATCTATCACAATTTCATTCTCACATTTGGATCTACAACTCTTGCCAATCCATCTTGACCTCTAATAACAAGATCACCATCTTTATTCAATTCCTCCACAATACCAGAATAAACTACTTCCAAAGTCTTTGAATCTACAAATTCACATAATTAACCTTTTCTGTATAAAATCTAATTAATTCCATCTCTAAACATTTCAAACCCATGTTCATTCAATTAGTATAAAGTTTTAATGACTCTATCTTTTAATTTTAAAAAAAGTTCTTCTTAATCAATTTCCTTACCTGTATTTTCTTCAAGACATGTAGCTCCTTTGATAGACCAATTCACATTAAGACCTATTCCAACATATAATACCAATTCATCTCCTATTTATTCTGACTCAGTTAGGATTCCACCAGATTTTTTTGAATTTAGTTCAATGTCATTGACCCACTTCAATTCTGCATCCAAATTGTATAGTTCCTTATAGAGTTTCACAATTGTGTATCCAATAACTGGAGTGATATTCTTTAGATACTATATTTTAGTAAAATAAGGGAAGATTATGGTTGTTAAGATGTTTCTTTTTGATTAACATTCCCATTTTCTATCAAACTAACCTCTACCCGCTGTTTGATGAAGAGCTCTTAAAACAGTAATTTAACCTTTATATAGGTTATCATATTCCTTTCTGGCATGAGTTTAGGTAGAATCTATTACTTCAAATAAGATATCGACGATTTTATGTTATAATGGATCCATTATTATTTTTTAATTAATTCTTAATTTGTAATTACAATTAAATATTTACGTGTAATTATTATTAATTATGATAGCAAATATAATTACTTTGTTAGTTTCTTCCTTATCATTAACATTAATAGGTTTATTGTATACAGAAATAGTCACTTATAAATAGTAAAAGGATGTTGAAATATTTATTGGTTTCTTGAATAAGTTTATATCATAAAATTATTATAATCCTCAATCATTTGATAAATAAGTAACTAATTATATTTCTAAGTAGTTCAATTCACTTCTTGTATAACCTTAACATGATTATTGCATCTAATCAGATACATATAAATATTATCATCCTGATTCCATTATGAATGATACTTACACATTTCGAGAGTATTCAGGTCTTATTAAGTAAGCACTTCAACAACACTATTTTGATGTATTGCCAAATGTCACACTACATAAAAGAAATAAAGAGAGTAAAAGCAAATATTATATTTTTAGTACATCATAAATATAAATTCCCTTTGTAATTAACATTACCATACACTTATTATGATTAATTACTATTGACCTTTAAAGTAGGATAAAGTATATTATTTCATCATTTAGAATAGGTTCTTTATGTCTCTTCCAAAATTATAATCATTTACCTTAAAGATCTTCCTTATCCCACAAAAATCAATTAATGACAAATCAACTCAATTATTTAAAAGATATCAAAAATAAAGGCCTTGATGAAGATTGTATAGTATTTAATTTAATTTTATTAAGGCCAATGCCACTTTTCTACCTAAAACATATAGACTTTTTGAAGAGTCTGAATGTAAGTTATTTTTCTCTTATTTGAATTCAACAGAGTATCAAGATAAAGTAAAAATAGACGGTCCTTAATTTATTGTAAAAATGGGATTAGAGGTTCATAGAGGAAGAGGCATAACAATGTTGTTTCCATAAGAAACTGAAGAATTAAAAGAGAAATTTTAGTATGGTTAGGTTTGTGGATAAATTAAAACATATAGGGTGGCCTAATAATATATAGGAAATCCATTATTATATAAGGGACATAAAATAGAGTTTAGAGTTTATTGGATTATAGCATCAACAAATCCTTTGATTGCATATGCATATGATAAAACACTTATTCGAAGATGTATTCATCCATTTGATAAATTCTCTACACTTAAAGGAGCTCATGTTTGTAATACAGCAATTGTTAAGAAAACTTTAAAATCAATGTTAAATGAATCTTAAGAATAGGATGAAAATGATGAAATAGAAAATGATGAACTTAGTACTGAGAATAATAATAATAAAAATAATTCAAATAAAAATATTACTAAAAATAACAATTCTATTTCTGATCTAACTAATTTAGAAGATCTTTATATAGATTGGAAACTTGATTATCTATAAGAATTATTATTGAAATAGGGTAAAATAAATAATAAAAAATGGTTAAAATAAGAATTGTTGCCTTAAATTGATAGAATGATTATTCATGCAATTAGAAGCACACAATAAACTTTTGCTAAAGATAGCAAATTAGGAGAGTTCTTTGCTGCAGACTTTCTATTAACAGATGATCTTAAACTTCATATAATGGAAATCAATTATAATCCATAGACACTAAAGACTACTGAAGCAAGATTGAATTAACATACTAAAATGGTTTAAGATATGGTTGAAATATCTAATGCTTATTTAAGAAGTAGATATATAAGATTTAGAAAGATTATTGATAGGGTTGTAGAGAAATTATAAAATGGGAAATCAAGATTATAAGATATAGTAAATCCAAAAATGGGCTAAAATATTCATTAAGCATATTATAGTAAGTTGGAATCAAACATTAAGATTAGTTCAACAAATCTCTTCAGATTGGTTATGGATGATAGTTTACCAGGTACATCTAAATACAAAAATCTTTTATAAGAAAAATGCATTAAATGATCTTGGATTTTAATAAACACATTTTTATATGCATTAGAAGATTTATAGAAAAATTTATATTATTAGAGTTTTATTATTATATTTTTTTAGTTCTTTTACCGTTGAAATTAAAAAATTAAAAAAAATAAACTACACTATGTTGGTCTAACAGCAATAAAGATAAATGCCAATGACACCCCTTCCAAGTAATGCAAGAAAAGTTATTGAAAATTTCAGCTATGCACTTACAGATGCAATTGGAAAGGGTTTCAGTTCTATTGTATATAGAGGTAGAAATGATGAAACAAATGAAATTGTTGCAATAAAGGTTATTGATAAAAAAGGACTTAAAACACCTTTACATTATCAATTATTGAAATCAGAAGTAGAAGCATTATCATAATTAAACTCAAATAATATAATGAGATTATATAAAGTATATTACACAGAGAACAACACTTATCTAATAACAGAATATTGTGACTCTGGTGATTTAGGATCATTATTAAGTAAATAAGGAGCATAAAAAGAACCATAGTTATAAAAATTGTTCTAAGGAATAATACAGGGATATAAATAGATGAAGCAAAAGGGTATATATTATATCTCATTCTAGGGATTGTACATAGAGATCTCAAACCAGCCAATATTCTACTTAAAGGATAGATTCCAAAAATAGCAGATTTTGGATTTGCTACTACTCCTTAGACTATTTCCACTATGCCCAATGTTAATGTAGGATCTCCTTTGTATATGAGTCCTTAGGCATTTAAAAATAGATATTCTGAGAAATCAGATATTTGGGCTTTAGGTGTTAGTTTATTTGAATTATTATTTGGATAAGTTCCATGGTAAGCTGGGAGTGAAAGAGAATTGGCTTAAAGGATGGCTACTGTACCTGTGAATTTCCCAGGATATATTTCAGATGAATGCAGAGATTTTATTCAGAGATGTTTGATAGTAGATGAGAATAGAAGAGCAACAGTTGAAGAATTAGAAAGACATACATGGTTACAAAGATAAGAATTACAAGTTATTAAAGGGAATGGATTTTCAAGTAATTTTAGAGGTAGTCATGGGGGTTAACCAAATCATATTTAATTTCACAATATCTAAAGTAATGGTTGTATAAATACTACATCTCCTCTTGGTGAAGCCTATAATAAATAATAGATGTTAATATAACCAAGAG
>JPFL01000620.1:1791-24617 GCA_000733385.1 Paramecium biaurelia
AAATTACAAATAAAATCATAAAAGTAAGAATATCTCAGGATTCTAAAAGGTTGCTTTTATAAGATGAATAATCAAATTTCTATATTTAGATATATCAAAATATGGAAAAATTGAAGAAATTTATAAAGCTGAAAACTAAAATATCCAAACTTTTGCGTTACATCCAACCGAACCAAAAGTTGCATTGACTTATGAAAAAGTTTAATACACTTATTAAAATACAATAGATTAGTAGATTATTTAAAATAATAATCAGAATATCTTAAATATGAGTTAGTAAAACCATTTGTCGATTGAAGAATCAATATATAAAAAATACTTTTTAAATTAAACAAATGCTCCAACATTAATTAGGCCTTGCTTTTTTGCTTTCCTTTAAAAAAAGGTTTATCAATTTAATTTGATTTCTTTCCTCTTCCTTGAAAAAGATCTTGAATAATTTTCTCCGCCTCCAAATCACTCAAATTTATTTTATGATTAAATATAGCAAAAGGAAGTATTTATTTAATAACTAATCGAAAAGTAGAATGTAATCCTTTCCAAATTTGAATATGAAAAATAATAAATAATAGAAGAATTTAAGAAATAAACTTAGTATGAAGTAAAAGGAATCAATTTAAAATTAGCAAGAGTTGATTATAATAAATCAAGAAGTGTGCAGAATATTGTTTATCTAATTAAATATTCATATTTTCCTTTTCCAATTTGATCCCTAAATTATGAACTTTGACAAATTATTCAAGTTTTTCAAGAAGTTCATTTGATCTATTTACTTCTAATTATCTATATACTATATGTTAATACAACGTACACCACTTGTTTTTCATAAAAGTATCCCAATTCAAAAGTTTAACACCCTAAATCTTCTATTTTAAAAGTTACCGTTTATCCCATAGATTCAAATTAAAACAATTCTCCATTATTGTATCGAAGTTATAAGGCTACATGATCAAGGTTGTCTCCCGTGAAAACTCTTTAGATTTTACTTAATGGAGATTGTCCCCTAAGAATAATTAACTTGATTGATCGCCTAAATAATTGAATGTCACCAGTATCAGCTTTCTTTCTGAAATAGGTTTCAGATATTCTCACAACTCTCCACATAGATTCATGATTCAAAAGTGCTATTTTATTTTATTTTTGGGTAAGATTATCTCATTAAAATATGATGTTGAGACAACGATACCAATCTTGCAAATTGTTACGATCTATACTCTTATATTAAAATATCTTTTTAATTCCATTTAATTCCAATCTTTTTATTATTGATGTATAAAAATACCTTATTCCATATATTAGATTATTTTTCATAGTATGAATTATTGTTACTAAGATCAAATAAAAATCTATGCAAACTTCAAATTTGTCTGAACCTTTAAAATATAACATTTTTCCATCCTGAATCTTTACATATCGTTTCTGATAAATTGATAATAAAATTCAAATCTTACTTGCCATCTTACAAGTAACTTGGGATTCTTTTTCATTAACCATCCTTCTTTGTGAAACATATCCTATTAATTGTTTCCCTTTATTTAATTATTTACTGATATTGAGTATTGAAGTTTCTTTTCAAGAATGTTTTCCTTATAATATAAGATTAGTATTGCTGGTCTTCATCTTAGAGTATTTCAGATGTATCAATTGTAGAAGGAGTTTAGTTCATAATTTGAATTTATTGATATTTTTATATATATTTTAGACATCTTCACAACATGAATATATAAAATAATAAAAAAATAACGAAATAAATTATTATAAATAATAACTAAATAAACCATGCTACAAATCAATATCGAGGTGCAAACTGTATATTTTTATATTGATTCTGATAATCCTTATTGCAATATACAACTTAATGATTGTAATAATTCAAAACTTAAATTAGCAATAACAACTATAGTTTTGAATAATTAATTAAGATGTAAATGTTATGAACAATAAGACATATATGAAAAAGTTGAAATTCTCATCCCCTACAATTAAAGAAACAAAAACAAAGTAACTTATTTTAATATCCGAAGCTCAAACTCATTTTTTATGAAAATCTTATAAAATTTGGAGAAGCCATCTTTAATCTTGACTTCTATATTGAACATAACTTATCTTAAATTTCTGATAGATTATCAATTTAATGTGATCAAAATGAAGAAGCACAATTAACATTCATTTTTGAATGGTAACTCATTGAAAATTAGCCAGAACCTAATATAGAAATTTTAGATAATTGTTAGACAACTAGCAGTCCTTAAAGCAAAGAAATTTCTTAAAGAAATGCTTGTTATAGTCCAAAGAAATAAGAAAAATCAAAAAAAAGCAGTGATGAAAATAGAATTACTCACTCATCATACATCTAATGGAAAGATCATAAGGAATAATTAAAAGTTTAATAAGAAAAAAAGTTGAAGGAACCCAAGCCATAATCGAAAATAGTCATCACTGAAGATTATGTGTGGTCAAATTAATTAAGAAAACCAGATGTGAATGTGAGACTTGGGTCTCCTTCAAAACGATTTGCAACTCCAACAAAGCAATTCAAAAAAATATATTGTTCTATCAATATCAATGAATAACCTAAACAAATTGATTTAGATTTAAAGGATATAAATGATAAAATGATTGTTGTTAAAAAGTAAATATAATCTATGAATTAACAAAATAAAAAGAGCGATGATGATAAAAGGAAGTATAAAACTAAAATAGGATCAAAGTAAAAGTATTTTTAATAAGAAGAAATTAAAACTTAATCTGATGACATAGTCAAATCATTTTCTGATAGAGGATGGATATAAAAAATTGTGAGCTAAAATAATGAAAATTATGATTAATTTTAATTGAATACTGTTAATTAAGTTACAGAATAACAATATCCAGAATAAACTACTGATCCTTATTAAGAGATTTAGATATTGAAGCAAGGGTTGAAATAACAAGATCATAAATCTAGAAGTCCTCCTAAAACAAAAAATCAAAACTTGTAAGCGAATTAATCTCCAAAAAGTAAAACATACCACTAAGATGACTATTTTAAGAGTGCGAAATAAGCTGAAAATGGAAATTTTGTAGGTGAAAAATATGAATAATTTTTAAGAGATTATTTAGATTTATAGGATAAATTATAAGGGTCTTAAATAGAATTCTCGTTATTATCTTAAACCTATTAATAATTAAAAGAAGAGTACACTTAAGTAGTATACTAAAATTAAAAATATTATTAATAGATACAAAGTTTATTATAATAATTTCAATAAAAGGTTCATTCTATTGATTAGTGTTCATAATAAGTATAATATGTGTAAACGTAATCTAATTAAAAGTAATAATCGTAATAACAAGAATACTAATAACAGTAATAATAATAATACTAATAATAGTAGTAGTAATAATAATAATAATAATAGTAGTACTAATAGGAGTAGTAATAATAGTAGTAGTTTTAATAATAATAATAGTTGTAATAATAATAATCACAGTAGTAATAGTAATAATAATAGTAATAAAACTTATTGAAATAATAATAGCAACAATAATATTAATAATCATTATAATCTTAGTAATAACAATAATTCTCATAACAATAAGCTTAGCAACATCAATCATCATCTTAGTAGCAATAAAATTAATAAAACTAATATTAATAATATGTATAACAGTTATCCTCATAATAATAAAACATAGATTTTCTAAAAAAAGAGAATGAATTATTTTAAAGAGAAAATGCTTTGTTGAAATAAAACTATGAATTATTACAATAAAACATAAATGCTCTATAAAAAGAAAAAGAAAAAAATTAGTTCGAAATTTAAAATCATAAAAATAGCATAAAAATATTAAATTAAGAATTAGAAAATTTATAGATGAAATTAGATGTAGTAAATAATTAAAAGCAAAGTAATGTGTTTCCAACATAATCTGATACTACAAAATTTAACCTCAGGTCGGACTTACAATAAATTACTTAGTTGAAAACATAGCTGGAACATTCTGAATTAGTTTCATAAAGCTTGAGGGAAGAATTAAATTCATTAAAATAAGGTTAAATTTAATAGGAAAAGGAAAATCAAAATCTAAAAAAATAAATAGATAATCAAAATTAAATGATTGAATCTATAGAGGAAGAAATTTCAAGATTAAAAGATTAATTAGAAGAAAAAAAGTAGGAGATTATTAGACTTGAGGCTTTTAGCAATAAGGAAAATTCAAGTGATATTATAGACGGTTATAAATAAGTTGTAAGGAACAAATAGCAAGAACTAAACAACAAGGAAGAAGAAATTAAATAGTTAAAATAAAGAAATAAATAATTAGAAGGTGAATTTAAAGAAGAATAAGAAAATAATTAAATAACAGTTTAATAATTAAATTTACAATTAAAATAAGTTTAATAGCAAGCTGATAGATTATAAAAAGACAACCAAAATTTATAATAACTCTTGTCATAAGAACCCAAAGTTTAGGAATAATAATTTCAGTAAATAATTATTTAATTAAAAGATAAGACTAATAGTCAAAGAATTCTGTTTAATGTTGTTAAGAGTTTAGTTTTAAGCCATCTATGATTAAAGGAGAAGACTTTGAAAACTAGAATGATATTTTACAATAAGAAGTCAATTAACTGAGATAAGAAATTAATTAATTTAGTAATAAATTTATTTAATTCTAGTTTTGCAAAAGTAAAAGGATGATATAATAATCAAAGGTTTCTCAGAGGAATTAGAAATATAAAAGGTACTTGCTTTTTGCTTATTTAGAATATTACTAGATATCAGGAAGATGAGTAGTAAAGATTAAAAAATGATTTAAAAGCCACAGAAGCATAATTGGTGACATAAAAATAAAAGATTGCAGATATCCTTAATTCAATAATGATAAAGGGAGATGCAAGACTAATGGATGGACTTGAAAAGTTAATACAAAATAAAGGATTAGTCTCTTTAAAATGATAATATTTGATTTATATTTTAGATATACAATTTCATCTTATTCTAATTCTTGATAAATTAATTGATTTTATTATTTTACTATTCAGAATATTATTATCTTTATTCATGGACCTATGGATATTAATTCAAAATAAAAATGTAATGGGGGATAGGTAATAAGAAATCATAAGATGATAAAATAGAAATAAATTAATAGTTTAGATTTGCTTATGAAATGTTAAACTATGCACTATCGAATATAACAGCAAAGCAAATTACTACGAAGATAATATGTGGATATAATATAAAAATGATATCTAAATAACAACCAATATTCTATGATATTAATAATCTTACAAATATTAATTATATTATATCATCTGTAAATTATTATTACTTTATTGATAATTAATAAAATACATATTCATTTTTAATCACAATCAGCATTTTATTTACAATTTTCTTCAATTGATGTTGCACTTATGATTTTGTTTCCATCAATTAAATTTTCTTGTTTGACATCTTCTATTTTTATTAGGATTGCTGTAATCAAAGAACAAAGTCCCAAAAACGATAAGAATAATTGAGAATAGTAATAACTTCCATAATAGGCTCTCAAAACACCCACAACAATAGGAAATATACTGAATAATCCATTATAAGTTCCAACTACTACTGCATATGCTTTACCTAAGTAATCAGGTCTTACTAAATAAACAACTCCTGTCCATGGTGATGCATATGCAATCGCATTTGCAGTTCCCAAAGCGATTAAAGATAGAAATGGATATATATACCATAAGGTAATATGTGAAACAAAACAGAGAATTCCTGCAATAATGCACTATAGTAAATATTCAAATTATTACATGAGATGCTCTTCCACCATATTTATCAGCTATAAACCCAAATATAGGAGTCAAAAATCCAGTAATTAACCACATAATGGCTACCATCTATCCTGCTTTAAGTTCAGATTCTTCATCTTCTCCTAACCATCTTTCGGTCAAAAATCCTACTGATATATTAATGAATCCTAGAACTGATGAATAATTCAATCCAAAATATATGGCAACTAACCAAAACAATCTAGGATATGTCTTCATTTGTTCATAAATACTTATCTCTGATTACTAATTATTTTATTCATTAATTTATGGTTGTTCCTCTTCTTAAGCTAATTACATATATTTGACTTTATCATAATCAATGTTGTTTAACATTTAAACCTCTGCGCATTTATCAATACTTGTTGATACTATTGCACAAACAATACAAAATAAGTTAAATAGGCATCCAATTGAAGTTGCAACTAATAATCCATATTATAGAGCAAGTAAAGGACAAAAGTACATTGTTGCAACAGAACCAAAACCAGCAAACAAGGTATTCATTCCTATCGTTAATCCCTTTGTATAAAATAATTGATTTACTAGGTAATCATCTTTGAAATAAGGTGATACAAATGATGTTTATATTGGCTAAACGGATTCAATACCCCATCCCAATATTATCCTTGCTAAATACATTACTATAAAGCTTTTAATCATAACTCCATAAGCAAACAGTCCTTAGCCTATAAAGACAAGTGATACAGTCTATAATAATATTATTCGATCTCCCAATGCATCTCTCAATCCTTTTATAAATTTTGAACATTACTTCCTGAGATGAAAGGCAAAAATATGTTTGCAAATGAATAAATACTATACAATCCACTAAAATATATTTCAAATTCTCCATCTGTCAATACATCACTAAAATGTTATTTTAATGTATTATGTAAAGCTGCAGGCACATCAAAACAAAAAAAAGCCCCTGCTACTATCCAAATGCAAAATCCAAGTAGAACCCAACGGAATTTAAAATGCCCTTTGTTTAAGAAATGATATGTTTTATCTTTTCCATCATCTTATTTATTTTCCATTTTTTAAGATAAATTTATAATGTATTATTATTGAAAAATTGATTTTTATAGATTAATAATGATTCAAGTTTAGATTCAAAATATCAATTACACAACATTCATATTCCTTTTATTCTAATTCTTACGTTATTTGATCTTAATTAATAAAGATGATGAGATTATAATTAAATTTTCATTATTAAATCAATGATTACTAGATTTCCTTAAGTAATGACGATATTAAGAATAGTGTAAACTCTTACATTCAATTCATATAATGAGTAAAAAAATATAATTTTGATTCATGAATCTTCCAATGAAATATTGAGTTTTATCATAAATAATTGGTGAAAATTTGTTATAAATGTTTGATTTCGCCATTTCATTTTTTAGTTTCAGATCATAAATTGATTTCCCTCAATTTGGTTTTTCAAGGTTGACATCTTAAGTTTCATATACCTTTAAAATATGAATAAATATTCCATTAACTACCTGCGCTTGGAATGATCAACTGAATTTCTAAATTTAAGGAATTTATCCTAAACTTCTTTGTAAACTTCTATATCCTGGCTTTAATAGTTCAAAATGCCTTAATTCAAACTGTATTATAGGACATAAGTCAATACTTTATTTTATAGAGAAAATTGATGAAAATTATTAATTTCTTTTATAAATAAAATAAAATCTTAAAATGAGTGATTTACTTAAATAAACTCTCAAAGGGTAACAAAAATAGAAACCACCTGTTCCAAAGAAATAAATGCAAAGTATCATAATATACATATTGAAAGATGAAGAGGAGGATGAAGATGAAGGTGATGATAAAGAGGAAGAATAAGATTAATTTGATGTAGATTTTAAGTAAATAGAATGATAAAATAATTAGTAGTAAGAATTCAATTCCAGTAAAATTATAAGGATCTAAACCATAACCAATAAAAGCAGATCATAATATCACTCATTGTATGATTATAAATTAATTAAGCCCATCATTAAAATCCTTAGTAAGCAAAAGTTACTAAGAAGATTCATGATTATTCTCCTTAGACGTGGAATGAGTTTTATGATGAGATGATATTCCATCCAAATGTAAGAAAGTAAAAATAAAATAGGGAACACCAATATACATAGCTGGAAAAAATAAATCACCTATATTTTTATGTTTACATGGAGCTGGACATTCTGCAATGTCATTCGCAAATTTGGCAAATGAAGTAAAACAATATGCAACATTGATTTCGTTTGATTTTAGAGGACGTAAAAAAACTAACTAAAATATTAGATGGTCAATCAAAAATAGAATTAGACAATCCAAACTTAAGTGTTTAGTAGTTATTGGATGACGTAATTGAAATATTTGATTATGTGACTACTTAATGGCCAAAACAGACAGTGATAATAGTGGGTCATTCTATGGGAGGAGCTATTGCAGCAAAATCTGCGAATTTATTGATAACATCATAAAAGTCAGATAAGGTTTAGGGTATATTAGCTTAATATTCATATAATAGGTTTGATTGTGATAGATGTAGTGGAAGGCAGTGCCATAGAAGCATTACCATTTATGGAATAGATTGTAAATAATAGACCAAAGCATTTTAAATCATATGAGTAAGCAATTCAATGGAGTTTAAATACATCAACATTAATGACTCTATCATCAGCCAGAGTATCAATACCAACATAATTGAAAGAAGTCAAAGATCAGAATGGGAATTTGATAAGTTTAGATTGGAAGGTTGATTTATTAAAGACAGCACCTTTTTGGATGGGCTGGTTTGAAGGATTAACAAATTCATTTTTGCAAATAAGAATACCAAAGATTTTAATGTTGGCTGAGAAAGAGAGATTAGACAAAGATCTTACAGTAGCTTAGATGCAAGGAAAATTTAGATTGATTGTTTTGTAGAATACTGGTCATAGCATTTAAGAAGACGATCCTAAAAGCACTGCTTATAATTTCCATGATTTCATATTAAAATTTAGAATCCCAACTACCGTAGAGGAAGTTGAAAAACTTAAGTAAGTTGGAATTGGAAAGTTTCATCCCACCATTGGGAATTATGAATATTAATAGAAATATTATTGAATAATATGTTCATTAGAAATACTTATTATAAAATATATATAATTAATTTTACATTTTTATCACCCTCTCAAAGCATTCTAAACACATCTTCTTGTGTACAGTTTTAGAAATGATTATTACTTTTCAGAATCTTAATTATTTTCTATCCAAGTTTTTTTTTCAGATTGAGTCAAAATGTTTTGTGGTCCCTCCTCCAAAACCTAACTCAAAAGTTGATGATAATCAATGAATGAGATCTAGGACAAAGCTATGACACAATCTTCAATGTAATCTTCTACTTCTTCGTCAGCTGGTCCTTTTCTTAGTGCTTCAAATAATTTTGATGTATATTAAGGAATAAATGGAGTAATGATTTATTAGAATTCTAATAATTATATGAAATTGATACTATCTTTATATTCTTATGGAATTTGAACTTTAAATGCATCATCCTAAGGTTTCAACATTAAGAAAGTCACTTCTAACCATGAGTAAAATACTTTTGCAGCACCTACATGTTCTATACCTATTGCCATCAAAGTCAATTATAAAATTGTTTATAATGCTGAACTTTATAACAATAATACTGGTGTGTATCTACCATATCTTACAAGCATTCCAAACAGATCTTCTGTTAAGTCAGGATTCTCTTCGAAACTTGATAATTGAGGTAAATGTTGGAATGTAATATTGCAAAGATTCTCAAATGCCTCTGACAATAGATTACGATATTCAGGATATTTATAAAATACAGTTGCCGATACTTCAGCTACATAAATGCAAGCTGTTATTGGTACTTATCTATAAACGTTCAAAAAACTTTAAAACACTTATGTAAGTAAATCAACAGAAAATTAATTAAAAGCTTTTCTAAAAGTATGTTTTGTATATCTCACTATTCTCTCTGCTACTCCATGTTCAAAAATGGCTATTCTCTCCATACCAAATTTTAGCATTGGCCATAATTATTGATATACATTCACAATTAAAACTCTAACTGCTAAATATTCACTTGATTCATTAGCAGGTATTTAGCTATTCACATAAGCTAAACTAGAGATATTTTTGCTGAATTGTTTAATCTTTTCTTCCAAAGTATCAGATCCTACTTATGTGACTAATAATTCTTCAATTTATTATTATAATTAAACTAAGTTTTAAGCAAAAATTGAACACAATTTTAAGTAATAATTTTACATTGTTTCCTAACTTGAACAAATTGCATTTGCTACTCCTTTAATTAAATTATCATAGTTAGATCTATATATTAAAGAATAAAGATTACACTTATTGTAATTTAAAAATGAGATCTAAAAATTGATTCAAATGAAGCAAAACAAAATTTTGATTTTATTAGCAAATCAATTAAAATGCTTTTGTTGCTTTCTTTTAAACTGATGAAACTTAATGATGTATTCCTATTGTTATAAAATTAAACAATGATGGCAATAATTCATTGGAGGAAATCAATTAAGCACAACCCTAAGAAATTGTTTTAAAAACTAATATTAAATAAATTAAAAATATACCTGATTTCATTATGAAATTATTGCTGGCTTATGGTTATTGTTGATAAACATCTAAATATAATTTAATAATCTCCATTAAATATTAAACTCCAATCTAATCATTTTTCAATATAATTTATTTAATAATGCCACTTATTAAATTCATACATGCTTCAAATGTAATCCAACCATTATCATTCATTTATGGGATGAATTCCTTTTTAAGTATACCTCCTAAATGTTAAATAATAAGATTCGGTTATATGATAGTAACTAATTCTTCCATAATTTCTTTCATTTATGATCTAGTTTCTAATTATTATTCAAATTCATCTTTAATTTTAGGTGAAATCCCATATTCAGCCAACAGTATTTTATTAACTTTACTCTTTTAAACACATCCATTAATGAGTTATTCAAAGGTTAATGAAAACTTATTTTATAATTACAAATCATTCATAATTCTAATGGTTTTGATCATTTTAATCCAAAAATCCATTAAAATATCACTCTCAGTATATGAATTTTCATGACAAAAAATCCATAAGAAGGTTTATAAAAATGGTTCCAATTGTGAATTAAGTATAATTTTATGCATACACTTTTTACCAACTTTGGAATACAATTTAATTAGATTGTGAATTTCATCACATGTTTCCTCATCCAATGCTTTTTTGCATGCAGGAAAGGTTTTATAGATTTCATCGAATAACACTTATAAAACTTAAGGTTCTAATTATGGTTATTCACACATTGGTTTTGGAATGATACCAACAAATGTACATATTGCTTCAACAGCTTTACTTTATAATTCCTCCTTACTTATGGATTCTAATGTACCTTTAAAGAGAGTAGTTTAACTACTTAATTACATAAATTGAATTGCCTATTTATAAGGTTATTTAATTACTTCTTCTTCTGTGATACTAGATTTCATGAATTCCAACCACTTTTTGTAAGATCTCAATATATGATATTTTAGAGAATCGTCAGGATTGCCATTCCATTAAGTTTGGAGGAATGTGAGAATATCCAACATTTATTTATTTTTAATGTCTTAAGCAATCAACTTTCTCTTCTCATCATCTATTATAATCTTTTTATTTTCTGTCAGTTCTTCTGGGAGTGTCTCCAAAACATCAAATAGGAACTTCTAATAAGGACTATTGTTTTGGGAGTAATCAAGGATTTGGGCAATGACTCTAATAATTTATAATATGATTACTCTAAAATCGATTTAGTTTGCTATGAGTAAGTGTACAAGTATAAATAGATGAACATAAGTACACATTATATTCTAGTTGATTTTTAATTTTATACACTATAGTGAAGTATGATTTGAATGCAACTCTGATATATTTATGGTACTTCTGATGGTTGGAGTGAAACTAATGAATGATTAGATTAGAGTACTGAAGTCATATAAAATTTTGGATTACAAAATACGTAACAATTGAAACACCAATGATGGATCAAGATTTTATTACAATATTTGAATGCAAATTCCCCAAGCCTCATTTGATTATGAGAAGCTTCTTAGATAATTATCTGCTTATTCAACTTATCCTTTATTAAAAACTTGGATTGCTTGACACACTTTTTCAATCGAAAATTCAGCCATGATTTAATAATTAATTAACTGATGGAATATACTATTAAGGATATGAGTGGATTTCTCTTAAATAAGTAAACCTACTCCTATTCCCTAGATAATTTAAGTTACTCAAAAAACTAGGAGCAGGAGCATTTGGTGAAATCTATTCAGCCACAGCCAATGGCTTAGATTATGCAATCAAAATTGAGCGATCTGACACAAAACACCCCCAATTGCTTTTTGAATCCAAGCTATATTAATATCTAAACAATTCACCTATAATTGGCATACCAAAATATTATGGATATTACCAATAAGATGCTTACAATTTCTTAGTCATGGAACAGTTAGGCAAGAGTCTTGAAGACATTTTCACCGACAACAATCGCATCTTCTCATTGCAATCAGTAACTGTCTTAGCACTCCAAATGTTAGAATGTATTGAATTCTTACATGGCAAATAATTCCTTCACAGAGATATTAAACCAGACAATTTCTTATTAGGTAAAACACATAAAGACAGAGTTTACATGGTCGATTTTGGATTAGCTAAAAAGTACATCAATAAAGATACTCATATTCCATATAAAGATAACAAGGCTTTGACTGGAACTGCCAGATATGCCTCTATTAATACCCATTTAGGAATTGAGTAATCTAGGAGAGATGATTTAGAATCTCTTGGATATGTAATAATGTACTTCTTAAGAGGTTCATTACCATGGTAAAATTTAAGAGCTAATACATAAAAAGATAAATATGACAGAATTATGGAAAAGAAATTAGCCACTTCAAGTGAAACCTTATGTAAAAATCATCCTAAATAATTATTACATTATATTGAATATACCAAGAACCTGAAATTCGATGAAAAACCAGATTACAACTATCTTAAAAATTTATTCATGTCTATAATGAAAGAAAATGATTTAAGAATAGAATACATATATGATTGGGATGATGAAGATACTCATCGTGATAAAATACTCTTAAAGAATTAACCTTCGTAATAACAAGATTAATTACATAGTAATAATGTAATTAAGAATACTAATTACTCATAATATAATAATAACAGATAATCAGTTATGAAAACAAAAACATCGTCCATTCATTCCATAAACAAGGTATCAGTACTTAAAATATAATCAAATATTAATACTTAAAATAGTTAAAATAATACTAAAAAAAACCCTATCAATAATAAAGTTAAATCAATTATCAAAAAGCATTCAAGTCTTCATTATAACTGATATATTATATTAATAAAATAAAAAATTTATATCATTTTTAGAATCATTTTAGTTTATGTCTTTTAGTGAATTCATCTAATTAATCTTCAAATGTTATATCAGACTTTGTAATATCTCTCAAAATAGTTTCACCTCCTAAAGAATTCTTACTTTATCTCAATTTAATATTAAGACTTGTTAAGACCTATGATAAATCCTTTTATTATTTTCTATGTTGTCCATGCCATGTCAAATCTTAAGATCCAAAGGATTTCAATTAAGATCTTTCAGTTGATTAGATATTAATTAATTATTTATTAATTTGTTTGAATTGAGTATTTTAGGAAGTGAATGATTCCATAATACTTGCTTCATTTAATAAATGTCTTTACGCTGCATATTTATAAAAATCTGATGATGAATTCTATTTTTTTTTAGTTTGATTTTAAATATTAATTTAGGATTATTAATTTTGATTAGATTAGAATTATCTTTAGAGAATTGAAGATTAATCATTATTTTCGAGTTTAGTATTAAATTCTTTTAGATAGTCATTTTTACTCAACAATTTTTAATTGAATATACTTTTGTCTCTAAATTCAGGATCTAAGAAATTTAAATTGGCAGCTCTATCTAAATTCTTTTATCTTTCCTTTTCTCTTAACTTTATTACTTCATCTAATTTAGGATCTCTAATATCATTTTTGAACATATTTTAAACTTCTTATAATCTTCTATGTGCCTCCATTTATTTGAGTGTTGGGCCTTAAACTTCATTCTAATATAAGTGTCTAATTTTATCGAATTTTAAATCTCTTGGACTAAATTCATCTTTCATAATTAATGGTTTTTTGTTTAAACTTTGTAAAGAATGCGAATTCTACCTATTAACTTATAATGAATCTGTTAGACTATATATTTCAGCTTCTTTTTCTGTTTTAGATTATTTTCTTAAAATATCAATAACTTTAAATCCATAAATAATTCTTTTTTTAAGTTCAGATTATTTAGTATACTTAACATCCCATTTGATTGGTAATGGATGATTGATATTATATGCTGCTATCAATTCCCCATTTAAATCAAATATCTTAATGATTCCATCAATTGATGTTATCAACAAAAATCTATTATCTAATTGTAGATAAGATAAACTAATAATTTATTTCTTTGAAGCATTAAAAGTGATTATATGTTTAAGTTTTTCAATTCTTTAAATTTATTTGACATGAATTGGATCATCGATTAAAACCTACTCTTTAGCTTTTCTAAGAGGATTGTAATTAATCCTTTCATGAACAGGTTCAGTTGGTTCAAGTTGTATATTAAGTTACAATCTAATGATGTTGTTTTCACTTGTAACTAGAGCTAATTCTAATTCTTTTACACTTAATACTATTTTAGTAATAAACTCTTATTCTCCTTCTTCAGTCACATAATTTGTGCTATTTGCAATTTCATAGATTTGATGGATAGTAGTTTTAACTTCAATGTGATCTTTAACAATGAATTTCATGATATAAAGCTTACCAGTTATAGTTGAAACACTGAATAGAGGATAATTAGCAATAAAGATGATGGATGTGATATCCCCATCAAATTCGAGAAAACTTAGACATTTGATGAATTCGTAGTCAAATATGTAAAGATGATTCATATATGATGCCAATAATAATGAATGATGAACAGAAACTTCAATTTATTAAGATTTAAAAGGAGTTATCTCTCTTAATATTTCAGCATTCATTTTTTGGATTTGAATACTATCATGACCAGAAGTAATAATTAGTTTATTGAGAATATCTAATTTCAATTGTATCACATCTGAATGTCCTTTAAGTGAGGCAAAGAATTCTCCAGTATGATAATAGATTTTGAGATTACCTTTAGAATCTGATAGAATGAATTTGTTATAATAATTTAGAGGTCTAAATTAAGTAATTTCATCTTCTAATTCATTTAATAGTCCATTAAGTATTTTTTTCATTCTTCCAGTATAAATATCCATAAAAATAATATTCTTTTTAGAGGCAACAATTAATTCATCTCTTTAAGGATCAAAGTCAATTTTGATAACACAATTATCTGATTGATCTTTTTATCTAATATCTAATTTAAGTAGATTGACTCTAGATCCTAAGAAACATATCATTTGTTGATCTGAGAGATCTAAAATTTTGGTAATTTAGGTTTTTCTACCAAAATTAAGTGATTATAAACAAGAAAATGTTCTAATGTCCCATAATCTCAAGGTACCTCCATCATCTCCAGAAATTAAGACAGGACTTTTACCAATCATTTAAATAGAAGTTAACATTGATGTATGTCCACTTAACTTATCAATCATTGTTACATCATGAAATTTAGGATTGATTTCATAAACGTTAATATAAGTAGAATATCCACATGTAATAAATATTTGATAATAATAGGAATACATTAGAGTATGGATTCCACCATGATCTTTTAAAGACACAACTATTTTGATATCTTTGGTATTGAGATCCCAAACAACTAGTTATTTATCTAATGAAGCAGTGGCAATCATTTTCATATGGACTACTTCAACACAATCGATAATACACCCTGTAATCTTATTTGTTGAATAAATGTTAGCCACATTTTCTGTTTACAAATCCCACTCATATAATTTAAATGTAGCATCAGTTGTAATCCATTTATTCTAATTTTCAAGATACCAAATGTTAGTTTGATAATCTTATGAGGCATAAACTGTTGGGAATATTCTAAATGTCTTGAAGTCACTTTCATACATACATAATGAATGAGATTTTAATGTTAATCCAATCTAATATAGAATAATTTAATTATTACTCTCTATTATCTATTTGACCAGGCAAAACTCAAGATTATTGTCTCCTTGTCTTCACTATAATTAATCCTTACCTAATTATTCAGAGTACCATCTAAATTATAGATGTTTAATTTCGAATCTAAACTATCCAGTGTTACAATCTATTTCATACACACTTATCCTGTGTGTACATTATTATTATGATGTCTGATTGCATCATTTATTAATGAGCCATTTACTATGTGACATATCTCACCATCTGCCTATCCAATAATCCTAGGAGCATTCTATCTTAAACTCCATATATACCACATCTATATCTCTAATTCTAGTCTTGTTTAATTCAAACTTCTTTGGTTCAGGTATCAACATTTATGGCACTATGTTGTTTGTTATTGGTTCCACTTAACTTACATAACTAGTTACATCCGATAATGACAATTCATTTTATTGACAAGCTGCAACTATGTCCTTAAACAATTCAATCAAACCCATCACTAAATACAAAAACTCGCATTATTTATGATGCACAACAGATATCATTATCCTAATAAACTCTACCATATTCACTCTTCTTTGAGGCCACAACCGTTCCATCACTAATAATTCATCTCTTTCTATCAGTTCTAAAATATTCTACTGCTTCGATAGTCTAAAATCTGCATTTTCTGTGTCAATCATATTCTAAAGAACCTATTCGATTATTTAGTTCACTTACATGTTATTATTACAATAATTTTTAATAAATTATCTTCTATCAAATTTATATATTTCTTATTTCTATCAAACATCCAAAAAATTAACCAAACTAGATTTATTATTAATATATATTTTTATAATTCTACCTCCCTAATAAAATTTATTAATTTTTAAATCAAGACAATCAAATATATTTTTGAGACATAAATACTATCAATTTTAAAAAGTAAATTCTAAACTAGGAGAATCCTCATCTTCCTAATCCATCTCATCATCCTGAAATTAAATATTTTACTTACTTAAATATTTTATTAGATTTGGTATTGCTATTATGTTTCAAAAGATTTATTTATTCGATTGGGAACTAATAATAAATTCTAAGCATTACTTTATTGATTATTTTAATCAGATTCTTTTTCTATTTCAATTGTATTTAATTATTACCCTTAAAACTATTGTTCAATCATTTAAATCAAAAATGGATTGTCAAATTCAAAGCAATTTAGTTAAAATATATCACAAACATTAATCCATTCTAAGAATTCGCTTTTCTTATCCAATATGATTAAAACTCTTTTATTTAATTAAACAGTACTTATTATTATTCTCTTGGAGCAAAGTTCTTTCAATTAATTTATTGAAGGATAGATTTTAAAAATATTTCAGGCTCTTTTCATCTTAATATTAACGTTCCTATTCATTATAATTACATGGTTTATTCATACCAACCAAAATTAATCCATTACAAAATTAAAATGAATTTGGAGAATCAAAATCTTTTTTAAAAATTCCCCTTTAAGTTTCAAATAAAATTGCTCCTTGTCTCTAACTTGAAATAAAATGCTTTGAGTTATATTTTTAATGTGGCCAAAACAACTTTTTGTTTTTCTCTATTTCTTTCAAAATATTTGATTATTGTTCTTGACAATATTCTTAAAATTTTTTTATATCTTTCTAAAGCTTAAAAATAACCAAAACACTATTTGGTATAGCTTTTTAGATACTATTCAAAGTCATAAATAAACTTAAGTTCTAATCATTAGATTCTAAGTAAAAAGATTAAAAATACTAACTCCTATCAATTTTATGTTTTATTTGAATCTTATTTAGATAATAATCATAAGTTGAAAACAATAATTTAGATGATAATATAATAGATTAAAATTGTAGTTTTTTTAAATGATCCAAAAAATATTAGGAATAATATTTAAGGTTAATAAAAACTGATTTTCCTTCCTTCCGTTTTGTTATAGTAGATGAACAATAACCCTTATAAATTTATTTATTTATTTAAAATGTTAATTTGATAAATTTAAACCATAGACTTAAAGAATCTAACTTAAAAATATCTGATTATTTCAACATTTCTGAACAAGATTTCACATATTAATGAAAGTTCAATGCTTTGATTGTTAAGTATTATTCAATTTCATAAACTACATTGTAATCTTCACGTGCATCTTTTTATAAAGGATCTTTAAATTAAAATTCATTGATTTTTTTATAAAAATATTAAATAGACTCCTTAATTTATTCTAACTATTGTAAATCTTAAGAGGAGTTATCAAGTTATTTTATGTTAGAGGCCAATATATGTAATTCATCTTCGGCCTTCTTGATAATTGATTCAGAAATCGTTATTTGAATAACTTCTTTCTAAAAACACTGTTAGCTATCAAATATCAAGACTGAATTCTTAAAATCATCTTATTCAAAGTTTATCAAACACTCCTTTGTTATAAATATTAGATCATATTCTTTTATTTGTTAAAAATCAAATCCCTCTTTAAAATAAGTAATTTTAGGTCTATATATAGTTTTTTGTATATATCCTTCTGCCTATTTCAATTAAGTCTCATCTTATGAAGCATAAACAATTTTCAATGTTTTTGATTTCTCTGAATTAGTTTAATTCTGTTTATGCTTGAGCCATGCAAGGGATGAGCATAACAATGAAACTACCCTTACTTCCTCATTAATATGTTCCAATCTATTAATTATTCAAAATTGTACAAAATATCCTCCTCTTTTTAAAGTGTCGAAATGACATCCTCCATTAAAACTGAAGAAACCTTGAAATTTTTTGGAGTCCATACATCAACTTAACCTATGCATTTTAGTTGATTTTGCTCTAAATTATTTTATAGATTCATAATTATTTATAATTGAAATTCTGTGTATAACATTTATATTTATAATTCATATTCTATTATACTCCTAAATGATGATATTTGTAAAATGTAATCACTTTATTTTGATTTTACATCTAATTACAAAAATACTTTAATAAGAACAGAAAGATTAGTTCTCAAAACTAAGTGATTTAGATGTATAATTTTTATAGTAAAAAATAAAAAGAAGTTTCCTATTTTGAAAAAACTTTAGTAAAGCAATATTAATTATTCAAAATCTTTGATTTCGACAATTAAACAGTCTTTGAAATAATTCTACATTTAACAGGTGACATTTGGTTAAGAAAAGATATAATTTGTATTCGAATATATATAAATTTTCCATTTAATGATTGAAGATAATGAATGCAGGACTGCAATTAGATTATAAATCAATGATTTTGAAAACTACAAAAATTTATAATTTCTTATTAGGACTATAAAATTTATAATAATCTTATTAATTTTGATAATAATAATAATTTTTCAAGAATGTCTGATAACAATAGTGAAGAGAATTCAACTAGTAGTCGTGAAATTAACATTGAATCAATAACAGTAAAATATAAATATAATTATTATTTATATAGGTCAAACTATATGTTGAATTGATAGATGTAAGAGATTCCAATTAGAATTATATTGAATATTTCTCATAGTTTGATTTAAGTAAGGTGTAATAAGGGAATGGAATAAGTATCTTCAAATTGACAAGTAAACTTAAAGAATTGGGAATATAATTGGAGGGTCGCACAATTTCTTATTATAGTTTTGATTGTGAAATGTATATAAATTGTGGATTGGATCCTGTACATTATTCATATGTGATGTCATTAAATGAAATAAAATAAACAAATTAATTACACATTAAATGTATTCAGACTGGGATTTCACTCATTCACTTAGTGATGTCTGAAGAAATGAATGAAAAAGTTAATAAAATGAAAGAGTAGGAAGGAAATGAGCAATCATAATAATAGTAATAATAAGGATAAGAGAATTAAAAACAATGTAGAAGGATGAAAGAGAGAAGAATTGGATATATCATAGAGAAAGTTGCAAAATGGAGGGAATATTATAATGTAATAAAATAATATATATTATAAAAGGGTATTACAATAGATGGAGAGAGTAAGAGATTTACTCTAGAAGAATCTGCTTAAAAAGTAAATATCTCTAAAAAGAGTTTAGATGATTATTTATTATAGATTAGATACGGAAGAAAATCTGGGTTTAATTTTAATGAGCACAAAAATGAAAAGGTTGGAGTATTAAGAGCATTTGTTAAAAAGAATAGTTCAACAAAGAAGAAGAAGGTAAAATAAGAATGATTACTAATATCAATTAGTTTATTTCTATTCATTATAATTTATTAATGCTTTACAAAAATAACTATATTTCCTCTATTATAATTTGAAAGCAAGAGGTTGCTATTTAGTATTATGATAATTTTATTATGTGTATTATATCTATTTAAATTTGTTTTATCTATTCAATTAGATCTATTACAATTAATTTATTTTATAATATATTTATATTTTAAGTGTCAATGTTTATTTTTGAATTGGACAAACCTTTGTATTTTCTATTATTTTATTTAATCAAATCATGTAATTGTTGTAGAATAGCATAAGAAATATAATGTGATAGTTAATTAAAATATTCTAATCTCAATTTAAATTGAAAGATATTGAATGATTGTATGAAAGTAAAATGAACTTCAATGTATAAGGATGATATAGATCAAGACTTTAAATAGGTTGAATTATGATATAGAAATGAAAAATATACATTATATTACATATCCGTTTTAATTATTTATAATAATGTATAAGGTTATATTATTATGTTCACTTGTAATATTTGCAAGTAGTATGAGTGAGAGTGAAACATTGTTGTAAACACTACAAAATAGTGATTTTGGAAAGACAATTATCTAAACTATTTAAATTTAATTGGAAGGTAATAGCAGTGTAGATAAAATTATTGAACTCCTCACTTCAATGAAGGATAGGATTAATGGAGAACAAGATGATGAAAGATAGAAATCAAGAGATCATACACAATTTTGTGATGACAAATATGATGAAATATTATTTGTTATAGATTCATCAGAATATTAATTAGCCAAAGATTAATCAACATTGCCACTATTTATTTAAGAATAAAAAAATAAATAGAGATAATTATTAGATAAATAAGAAATTGAAGATAGAAATAATTAACGTATTGCTGAATTAACAGAATAAAGAGATTTTACTAGAGTAATATATATATATTTAATAAATATAGTAACAATATGAAGCTAGAAGAGATGAATTGACTAATATGATAGGTGCATTATAAGAAGGAAAAAGAATAATTAGTAAATTAAGCACAAAGAAATGGGATCCTTTGGCTGGAACATATTCATTTCTTGAATTTTCATAATTTATGTTTAATGAATTGGAAGCACATTAAAAGTCTTTAAAAAAATAATCAAATGGAATTGGATTATTGTATGAATTACTTTTAGAGACTTCACAGTAAAATGTTAATTGTGATTCTTTAGAGATCCAGGAATATAGGCAAATTAATAAGGAGTTGGAAAGATATAAGAGATAATAGATGAATTGATTGAAAGCATTTTTGATCTTTTGAAAAAAGAATTATTGGAAGATGATGCAAGAGAATAAGATTATTAAAATTAAAAAGAAAGAATAGTTATTTAGAATAGAAGATTATAAGCAACCATTGCAACATTCAAAGCAAGAGTTTTAATAATCAATTAAACTATACTTGAATTAAATAATGATATTAGATTCAATACAGATGTAAGACAATTAATATTAATATAGAAATCTACTCTTTTGAGAAAATAAAAAGATGATTGGGAAAGAACTTGCGTTGATTATCACAATGGTTATGTTGAAGCAACTAAGATTAGGTATTTTTATATCATTTAAAATATAGAACTTAATAAAGTGACATCTTAACAGAAGTCATTTAAGTATTTAATAGAAACTACAACGATTTCCCAAGTTTAATTTAGAATATAACAGTTTGATTAATTTATTAAATGAAAAATGATAAAGAATTCTCTATCAAGGAAACTGTTAATAAAAACATTGAACGTGTTTAGTTTCCTGCTTTCAATCAGCATAACAGTCTACTTGGTTGGTGTTCCATGAATTATCCTCGTGTTCTTCAAAATCCATAATTTATGCCAAAACCAAAGCCAAAAGAATATGATGACAATCTTGATTTTCTTTATTAGAAACGTAAAAAAGTATCTGCTAGTATACTTAAATTTAGGAATAATAAAATAATCAACTAATAAAGCCATTTACAAATTATCAGTTAACAAAAGAAGCTGTAATTCCTGAAGATATTGGTGCTCCTCCTCCTGGGTTTAAGAAGACTCTTAAATAATTAACAACAGCAAAACCTGAATCAAAGGCTCTTATATATAATTAAACTTATAAAGAATATGATCAATATTTGAATATTAAACCAATCAATAGTTAATTCAAATAAGAATAAAATGAAAACTTTACTAGAACCATTCGTTAAGTTGGTGATGTTGTATATAATTAATCATATGAGAATGAAGACATTAGACATTTGAAGGTATTATATAATATATAATATAGAAATTGCCAAATTCAATACTTTCTGAATAGAATCTTTAAGATGCCTTAAATCCTAAGTTAAGATTTTTGAATTTACATAATCATACTTGGTTGAAGATGGAACAAATAAGTAAAATTGGATATTTTGCTGTCAATCTTGAAGAGTTAGTCTTATCTAATACAGATTTAGAGGATGATATATTAATGGAATTAGCAAAATCATGTAAAAATTTAAAAGTCATTGATGTATCCTCATGTCCAAAATTAACTGAAACTGGTATTAGAAACTTTTTGGATTAT
>JPFL01000621.1:6753-24581 GCA_000733385.1 Paramecium biaurelia
TTAATATCTTTATCACCATTTTATCAGGCAAAACCAATCTTATTATTTAAATGAGATACATCCTTTTAAGACTTCTTTTTGTTAAGACAATTAAGATAGTTTAAATTGCAAACAAAAAATTTAACCGCATTTTTTGTTTTAAAATAATAACTTAAAGAAATTCAAAGATAATTTATGATTTCGATTGGTTCCTTAATAATTACTAAATATAAAATAAATTAGTAAACATATTAAAGTAATTATCATCATAATCATTATACTAATCTAGGTTTTTTAAATTTGTGGCTCAATTAATACATATGAAATCTTTTCCTTATTTTTATATTTTAACAAATAAAATCAGCATCAAAAAAGTTTATGATATTATTAAAATAATCATTATCATTAGATGTTTCCATTCAGTATCTTTGATTATTGCACAATATAGAACAGCTATTTATTTATAATTGGATCTTGGATGTTAATATAGATGTTAATATTATTAATTTTTATATAAACAATTTTGAGCAATCAAGATACATGATTATTTTTTAATATGATCATCATGTATTTAATTTCATAATTTAGTTGACCAATTGTAATATTAGAATGATAATCATAAAATATGAAATGTGTATTAGAGTTTACCAACTGTATATAGTAACAGGTTAATTAAAATTGATTTATTTGTTTTTAAATGCTAAGAATTATAAAAAGCTTATTCCTGAGTAAGATCATTAAAATAATGATGATATCCAGCTGATGACAATAATAATATGTTTGATTTATAACTTAGATTCTATAGTTCGATAATTTCATTAGGATTCCTCGAGTCTTTGTATATCGCAATTACAAGGAAAAATGCAATTATTAGTTATAAATAAAATACCTCATTAATCATCTTTCAACAAGCGAAAATACTATTTAAATATGTATTTCTAATCTGCTACATTAATTTATAGATGAATAAAAGAAAATATGGATTAATACCTTCTAATTCGTTTCTAATTTGTATTTTTAATATGAACCAATTATTTCATATATATTTCACAATTCTAAAGCTTTTCTTAATATCATTATCATCCTTACTGCATGGTTTCTAAAATTAGTATAAACTGCTTTGAATTAAACTCTTCTTATTTTGTGTAGAAAAATTTAAGTATTTTTTTAATAATAATTTTAATGATATGAATTCATTACTTTAAACTTCTTCCTATAGATTGAAAGACTTATGATCTTAAATCTTGGGTATTACCTTCTTTCTAAATTTAGGAAATCTCTTCTAATTAGGTATCCAAATGTTATAATCTTCTTACGTATGGGTCTGTTTCTTCTTTTCTTCTGACAATTATGAGGTTAAAAAAAAAAATTATAAATTTTATCCTTTATCTTGATTGATTGCAAACTAAGGAATCCAGTAGAAATAGGAAAGCCGATCATTTCTCATAATAGATGTCGGCACGATTGCTATGAATTGATTTTGTATGAAAGTGTATAATTAGGTGTTTCAAACAATTAAACGAAAATAAGATAGAAAGTTTGAGCTTAAATTAAGCCATTACTATTAATGAATAAATCCTGAAAAACACAGTATTAAAAAGCACAAAGAAATATAACAAATATAATCAAAAGCAGTATGACAAAATCAAATAATAAAAGAAGCATATTTATATCGTAAATTGACTGAACAAGGGTGTACAAAAGCCTATATATCAAATATTACAGGTATCAGAAAGTTCTATATATTAGAGGGAATAACTAATCCCTCACAGTGATTAGCTTTCGATATAATTTACTTTAAATAAGATCATATTGATTGGTTGAAGAGTTATGTTTAATCTTGTGAAATTGAATCTTTTGAACTTATAGTTAATTTTCAATACCTTTATGGATCATTTTTCATTACATAACATAGAAATTGAAATTAAATAATTTAGGAGATGCATGATTGAAGCAGGATTGGTTTATAAGCAGGTTTATAAACGAAGCTCAGGGTTTTTTTTGTTATAAAGAAATAATAAACTGTAGAAATATTGCATAAGTGTATTATCGTACATTAAAGAACAGAATTAAATTAAATACATTGATGAAACAACTTTTGCTCGTTGATCTCATAACCCTAAATTTTTTCAATCCAAAGAACAAATGAAATTTAGAAGGTTTACTCATCTTAAGAAACCTTTAAATGTAATTGGTGGAATTGGTAATAATGGGTTTTAATTTTTTTAAATTGTGTAAGGTAATGTCAATCAATATGTATTTGGTCAATTTTTAGAAAAACTCATTCAATTTGGTTCTAATATTTCAATTAATAACCCTTTCTCATTGTTCATGATAATTGTCCCATACATAAAAGTAAATTAATACAATAAAGATTTATACATAATATTAATTGCGCATATCTAGCACCGTATTCTTCTGCGTTAAACCAGATTGAGAAAGTTTGGAAGATATTAAAAAGTAATGTATATAAACAACAACCTTGTGATTTACAATCTTTAATTAGAGTCATACATACATATTTAAAAAATAATATGGGTGAAATAATTGACAACCTTTTAAGAAATGCATAAAATTAAATCAAATAAGTATGTGATAAAATAAAGTAAAATGAATGAGATAAATAAATGTAATTGTGAATTGCTCTATAAATATATAAGATATAAAAATGTTGAGAAAAATATTTTACTTAATGAATTTAAAATTTAAACAGTGTTATTATTTAAAAATACTACTCTTAAAATGTTTATATCCAATATTAAATAAATCGTTTAAATCTCAGTTTTATTATAATAAAATATATTTTTGAATATCTTTATGTGCAATAATAGAGCACATTCAATTAAAATTTATGATGAATTTTATCATATAATATAAATACATATATTGAGTCGACAAATTTAGACTCTTTAATTAACTCAATATATATATGTATATTATATGATAAAATTCATTATAGATTTTTATTGTATGTGATAGAGAACATAGTTTCAATTAATTTATTAAATCATCTTATTTATAATATATATATTTATAAACTGAAATCAATTACATATAATTAATATTACAAAAGTAGAAATTAATTATAACCCGAAATTAAATAGAATAATCATCGTTTATCTGAAACATTATTCTACAATATATTAAATAACTTTTTGGATATTAAATAGTATAACAATATTGTTTTTTACAGTAAATAATAAATAACTAAAATAATTATTTTATATAAAACATTTTTTTAAAATAATGCCTTATTATAAACAGAAATGATATATTTGTTTTTCAGTGTTCAATATGTATTCAATTGTATTTTACACTTTCATTATTTGGTGAAGATTTATGCTTATTTTATATTTTTACTTTTGTCATCATTCATTAACTTTTAATCTGCTGAATAGACATTATTTACGATGGGGCATCTTTTTTTATAAAATTTTAATGGATAAATTTTATTTCTAATATAAAATATACAATATGAAAATCTGAAAAGATGTTTTCTCATATTTTGTAAATTCATTAACAACTTTTATTGAAAAGAAATAATATTATAGTCAAGCCCAGATAATAAGATGGTGTGATATTTTTACCAAATGAGTCTTAATCAATAATTAATTTTTCTCAAACATTTTTACTTTCAATTTTGCTATAAATTATCAAATAATTGACAAACTTTGTTGTTAGTGAGCTCTTATTATTAATTTTAAGGAATTTATCTAAATTGAATTTGGTTATATTCAACATTCAAGATCATCATTTATACTTCATTAATCACCTTGCAACTTTTGTTGTATTTCAAAAGTACTTTATAAAAGCTATAAAGTTCAGATTTCATTTTATTATTGAAAGAGTCCTTATTAAATTCCTAAGGTATGTGTTAAACCTTTAGAGTTTACCCATCATATTGGTTTATCTTTTAATTCCTTCTTCCAAGGAGAACTTTATTTCTCCATTTCTCCATTATTCAATTTTTACAGTTTTTATTAAAAGCGATATTTTTATAGAATGTTTTTCTTTAAACTATTATTATGGCATTGTAAATAATATTCATATATATTATTAATACTATTTTATATAAAGTATAACTATTTTTGTTTCAGTTAAAAATATAACTCTATTTTTAACATTATTTTTGATATAAAATATTTTCCTTTATTTAATTTTATTTCAGTTAAAAACAACTAGAGGGAACTGATATTCTCTTTTAATTTTACAGATGGAAAAAATTAATAGGTATTAAACACTTTTAAAATTGTACTCCCATATAATGAGATCATGTTTTTGAAGGAGGTACTGACAATAAAAACGTTCTAGTATTATACATTTGGAAATACTGAATTAATGAGTAAAATATAGATTCAGATAAACACTATTTATTTAAAAAGTATTTTATTAACTAAATATATTTAGTTAATAAAATACACAAGTCTTTGAATCAAAATTAATATCTATTTAGGCGAAATTATCTACAAGTATTTATTTCTATTACCTCGCATATCTTATGTCATTTATAAAATATAATATTATTCTACATCTGATTGTAAAGAATTGACAAAATATTAATAACACTTTTAAATGGCGTTAAAAATAATACTCCAAAAATTAAAAATATTTAATCTCTGAAAATTTGAAAATTAAAGTTTGGATTTATGAGAACATTCATCTTTTGTAACAATATTAAAGTATCAGTGTAAAAATTAGTTAAAGTGATTATGATCAATGATTGAATCATTTTGAATATGTAGTTAAGGTTGTTATTTATAATTTCTAAGGTCTTAAATTTTTGGCTTGGATAAGATAAAAAATTTTAAAAATAACAAATAATAAACAATAATCAATCAATTTCATTAATTTAGTAGAATAAAATATAAGCTGTTTGTTCAAGCACTTATGATTTTGAAGCTGATTTCACAATTTCATCGTTAAATAAGAACCATTTATGATAGCGTTTGGCAAATGAAAAATAATGGCCTTGTTATAAAGTTCCCTTATGGACAACAACAGATTTTAATCGATATGTTTTGTTTGAAAAATGCAAACTATCCATTGGATAAATGATGGTTTAAATATTTTTTGTGCAAGTTGGAGTATATTAAAACCTTTTGAGATGTAATACAAGTATTTATGGAGTGAAGAGAATATCCAATTTTTTTATACAAACAGCTTAGCATTATGGACACAAATAATCTCTAAGTAATTCTTCTTGAAAAAATTCATCTAAGGATGATTCTAGTGAATTTGTTTGTGATATTGCTAAAGACAATATAAGGAAAGGTTCAATTTAACTTAATTTATGTTTACAAACTGAACAGGTAATGGTTGACTACAATTTTCCTATAAAAAATGTTATATTTTACCTTTAAATAGCTATTGAATAGGATTAATAAATTTAGATTTCGCATGTTGGTTAAACTTTAATATTTCATCCTCAATTTATCCTAAAAGATAAAGTAAGAATTCATGACAATCATGTTGATTTTTTGGATGAAATTAATTATTTATCAGAGGTTGGAGCGAATTAAGTTTAATAGGAGAAGTAGTAGATTTTATCTATTAAATGAGTTCATAATAGGAGTTAATAAATGAATTAATTTGAATGCTGGCTAAATAATAAGTTTATTGTGTGGTAATTCTATGAACATACTTAATTATAAAATAATTAAAATCAACTATACTTAATAAGCTTTGCAAACCTGCATGCATATAACAATTATAAGCTTCATTCTTCATTCCTATTAACGGAATTTCGTAGTTGGATCGCTTGATATTTTGGGATTGATGCCTATTAATAGGCTCAATAGTTTTTGCTCTTTTCTTATTATTCCTTAAGTATTTGGGTTCACAAATTACTTCAGGAAATGCGTTATATTCTTCTTTAAAAAATTGCCAGACAGCTTGGTTTACCACTATATAGTTAGGACAGTTGGAATTATTTAAATTGTCTGGTTTTTACCCATTTCGATATAAATATAGATTGTATTGTTGAATCCATTTTTAGGAGATCCCATAATATAAATTTTATGTTTTAACTTTCATTAAGTCCTTAAGTATTAGAATCTCTAATTCCCTTTTTTACTTATTTGATTCTAACATTGTTGTAAATTGTAATCTAAGAGGCGTTGATGATGAAGATAAATTATATGATTTTAATTGAGTATCATTTAAGGGCTTCTTTCTATTAGGAAATAATGGTACACACAATGATCTAAATATCACATTTAAACTTCTTACTTGTGTTCATTTTCATCTTCAATATTTTCAGTATTTAAAATTGATGAATCAAAGAGGATCATTTGATAATTAAACTATATTATGTTGAAATGATTTATAATCACAAGTTTAACTGAAACCTAATGATGGCATAATCAATAGAAAATAATTAGAATTATTTATTTTGGTAATTTTTTCGGTAGATATTTAGAATTAATTCACTAAACATAGATATTTCAAATGTTTAAATAGATAAGAATCCTCTTTATCTTGAAACAGTATTCCTTTCGAACAATTCAATTCATAATATTTTTATTTAGATTCATATAGCAATCCTTTTCAAATGATTTTTGATAATATATTTTATTAAATTTCATGCCGATCTAAGTGCATATGCCAGTTGGAAAACCTTTCAATATGGAAATTCATATAGAGAAGACAACTGTTAATGAAGTAAGAAAAAAGGTGATGGAAAAAACAGGAATGAGATTGGATGAGATTGCTATATTCTACAACAATGACTTTATGAAAAACAATAACACATTAAAAGACTGTGGAATAGAAAATGGGGCTATAATTGATGCTGAGACAGCAGAAACAATAGCAAATAAACTTAAGTAGAAAATAAGTAATTGATATAATTAAATTCAAAAGCTATTACAGAAGAAGATGTAATAAAATGGTAATAAAAATTTAATTAGCAATTAACATAAAATGACGAACTCAATGATAAATTAGTAAATGTTTCAAAACAATTGAATGGGTAATAATATATTCTTTATAACTAAGGATTACATAGGAAAATGGATAACTTTAGTAAGAGTTAAGTTAAGTTAAAGCCTAGTTGGAAAATTCGAAAAAGAAAAATCTTCAAAGTGAAGATTCTCAATTATAATAGAATTAATAGTAATAATAATAATTTCAGGGAATTGATATAAAAAAATTAGAAATGGAATTAGCCTAATAAAAAGCAATTATTAATAGATTTGATGTGGAGAGAGCAGAATTATAGTAATAGATTTAGTATTTCAAATAAGAAAAACTAGATCTTCAAAGGAAAGGGGACGATTATTAAAAATTGAAAGATGAGACGATAAGAATGACTTATGAAATAAAAGGCTTATAAAAAGATTTGGAATTTGCTAAAAATATTAGTAGTCAAACAAAGGATGAAATAATAAAAGAATTAGATTTCTCAAGATAAAAAATAAAGTATAAATAATATTTATAATATTAGACAATTGGAACAACAATTAGAAGAAGTAAAATTAAAGAATTAGGAAATGTCAGTAGAAAGGGTGAAGTAAGAGATGAGAAGTCAAATTAATTTAAATTATGTAGATAGATTGAATGAATTACAATAATAAAATACTCGTTTAGAGAAGAGAATAGAAGAATATAAAGGCTAGGTGTTTAGTTTAAATAGTTAGGTGAAATAATTGTAAAATAAAAGCTAAGAAGATGTGATGGGTTCTATGAATAAACTAAATTCTGCATCTGTAGAAAAAATTAATGTAAATAAATTTATAATGGATATAGGGTTATGAATTACAGATAACTAAATTAAGTGCAGAACTTAAGTCTTCTTAATAATCTTTCAATGAGAGTTAGGAGGAGTTATCAAGTTATAAGAAGCAGTGTTTCGAAAATAATAAGAAGATAAACGAATTAGAAAAGAGTATGGAATGTCTTAAAAATTTATTAAACTAGAAAGATAAAGGAATAAAGGAGAAAGAATAGTCTATAAAATAATTATAGATGGAAATAGAAGAATTAAAGAAAGATCTGAGTTCATATCAAAAGAATCTAAGAGATTTTAAATAGATTGCTTTATCAGCAAATCCAAAAAAAGTGTTAGAAATAGAAAGTGAAGCATTAAAGGTTGAGGAGAAGTTAAAAGAGAGGGAAGAGTAAAGAAACAGAGAATAATAGCGATTAGAAAAAGAAAGATAGGAGGAATTAAAGGGAAGATAAGAAAAATTGAGGTAGGAATAATTATAAAACAATGATTTGATGCAGAGGAATAAAGAACAACGATAACGCACTGCTTAATGTATATACATTAATATATTTAGTTTTGAAAAGGCAGATGATGGAAAGTCATGGTAAGATTGAGGTTTGTTTTTTATTAGATGTGACTGAATCAATGGATCCATATAAAGAGTAGGCTATGAGATGCATAAAAGAAAGTATGCAGAATATAAAGATAAAGACAAACAGAGATGCTTTATGGGCAACTGTGGCATATCAAGACTTTTTAGAGTAGAAATAATTGGGAGGATTGTATTATTAACTGAATTTCACTTCAAATCCAAAAGAAATAGAAGATTATTTGACAACTGTTCCTTGTAAAGGAGGTGGAGATTTAGCAGAAGATATTAGAGGAGGTATAAAGCAAATGGTTAAGAATTTGAGTTGGAGTAAAACTTTCAAGATAGCTATATTGATTTGTGATGCTCCTACTCACGGTAGTAAATACAATGGTGGAGTGAGCGATAGACATCCAAATGAAGATATTGAAGATGCTATTAATATGCTCATTGAAAAAAACATCTTATTAGTTGCTATTCTATTTAATTAGTCGACATTAATTATGTTTGAAGAAATAAAGAAGATGTATACGAATGCAGAGAAAGAAGAATTATTGCTATTTGCAAATTTAGAAAATACACAATAAGGTTAAATTTGGCAAGAGTTAGTAGATTTGGTCTCTTAAGCATCTCAAAGAGCCACTCAAACAAATAATAAAGGAACTAGATCTAAAAATAATTAGGCTGATAAAAGATCTTAGTCTGGTGCTATGGAGGCACTTTGCAAATCAATTAAGGATCCATTTAAGTTTGATTAAATAGAAGGAATTAAAATCATTCCAGTTAAGTTTGGTGTTTATCGGGTTGAATTGAAATAGGATTCATTTGAAGCCAACATTGAAAATCTTAAGAGACTTGACATTAATAAGGATTATAGTGTTTATTAAGAAGGATAATGGGATTGCATTAGAACTGAGAAGTACTTTGCTGAAGGTTAGATGAAATAAGTGTTTTTGATGAAGAGACAGAACAATTAAAATGAATTATATGTGATAAAAATGCCAATAGGAGATTCAACATATAAAAGTTAAGAGTAAGCTGTTGTTGAATGCAGATCCCATCTAATATCGAAATGTTTAATGAAAAAGTTTATTAGGGAATTACAAGATGCAAGAGACAAAATTGACAGATCAGTCAGGATTCCAGAGGTTCAATATTCTGACTTTTTGATTTTAAAGGATTTGAAGGATGGAAGTAAGGATATATTTTTATTATTCTAGATTCTTTCTGGATTGCAGAAAGGTTCTTTTCTGGTGAATTCGTTAAGTATAATAATAACTACGGTTTTATTTCAGACGACAACACAGACATAAATCATTTGGCTTAAGCATACACCTATTATACATATTTCGTTTCCAATTTCAATTATATGGTTAATGATATTCAAGGAGTTGGAAACTATTTTACAGATCCTGCTTTAAATACAAAAGATAGTAATATCTATTAATATTCTAGATAATTTTGATGATACTGATATGGGAATTGATGGATAATCCATGTTTATGGTCAGTTATGAAGGAAAGAAACATATGGGAAGAAAATACTTAGACATGTTGAATATACCATAACCATGAGTTATTGGCATATATATATATAATTAAAATATTCATTATTCTGGTAATTTATATGGTTTTTTAAATGCTATTTTAATGGAGGGATCCTGAGTTACAAGTTGAGTCAAAGTATTAGTCATCTTTTATGATAAGAATATTTAAGCTTGCAAATATTTGGATAGGCAATTTTCTAAATTACATAATTCACATACTTGAACAGGATTCTTCGTCAATATTCAAATATGAGATTGACATATCTTTTACACATTGTTTGAAACAACGCTTTTATTCTGAATATCCAGTTGTTGATGGGTATAAAGTAAGATCTGGTAAATCTAAATCACTAATATCAGGACCGTGCATTAATTAATTAAAATATATAAAAATATTTTATTAAATTTTCACATACAATCTACTAAAGCTTTAGATAAATATATCAATTGCACTTCAATTTTGGCTGCAATCGTCAATAATGTAATATGACACAATTCATCTGGGCTCAACTTCAGAGGAATAACTTCTAAATGTCTCTTTTATAATAAATTTGGTGTCAAACTAACAGTCTTTATGAAAGCCTTAAGTTCCTTAGGTAATAATTTATTCATCTTTATATTTGTATAATTAAAATACTTAGGTTGAATAATCAATATCATCATGTTAATAATGATAAATATTCTGAGCATAAACTCGTATAGCTTTTCTGAATGCAGCTGTGGTGATCTACTACTCTTTGCCAAATGTATTTCTAGTCATTTATTTGACTTCCAAAAGAAAATCATGTATTGTCTATGCTCCTTCAGGATATATTGACTTTAATACAGGGTAACTATTCATTTAAAAATTATATTCCTATCAAATTTTAATTAATAGTACCGAAAATCTCAAAATTTGATATCCAGTTGAATCCTTTATTTCATCAAATGTGAAGTATTTTTAGAATTTCTCCTTAAATTTCAATATTAATTATTCTTCATCTAAATCAAATATATCTTGAGGTTCATCAATTGATTATTATTTAGATTTAACTTATACAATTTTATCAAATGAGTAAGTTGGATTGTCATATTTAGCATCTAGTATGGCCTAGTTTTTTAATTCTTAAATAATATATTCATTTTATGTTGGATCTATATTTTACTATTATTATTATTCTGAAGGTAATGTAAAACTAATACTAGTATTACCAGATTATAATTTGAGAGTATAATCAATCTCCTTAAGGATTCCATTACCTTATGAAAAACAACCAATATTATTATAAAAAATGAATATCATTAATGCTTAGATTAATTCTCTTTTGTTCCATTTATTATTCTTCAATATCTATTGCAATGTAATTTTAAGTGATTATTCCCAAGGTTTTTAAACAAGGATTTTACAAATTGTATCTAGAGATTTAATTTTCTCATCAATACTCTCGTATCCCAACTCAACCCAATTTTTCTCTCCTTCATTCAAATAAAAGTGCTAGATTAATAAATCATATAACTAGTCACTTCCTGATGCTGCAGCTCCCTAAATATATCATCATTTGCTAATTACCATAATTGCAAAATAATATTTCTAGTCTTATGATAATTTTGTTTAGGTATGTAATAAACTATCTAGTACATTAAAATATGGTTTTATTAATGATGGAAACCATAATAATAATAATTCATGTAATGCTATTCTCCCATAGTTAAAATTAAATAGTTTAATCAATTATTCTTATAATTGATTAGAATTTACATCACCAATAACAGGCCAAGGTAGACTTTTAATCTTGCTTTCCAAATATTAATTTAATATAGGAATTTGTGGTAAATATTTTTAATCATGAAATTTTGATACTCTAAACATTTTTGTCTATTTTTCAAATATATTTTTACTTATAAATTATAATCTTTAGCAATGTTATCATAACAATCAATTATTGATTATATTGGAGTTTAATTAATAACCATAGTAATCTTAGATTCAATAGCTGATAAGATATTTATTTCATCTTTGTAATTATTAACTAATGTCTCAAATTATTACAAGCATTAGTTAAGCTTACAATTATATTTTAATCGCTACATGTTCACCGTCTTCTTATGTATTTGTGAGATATTCTGGGAATGCAGATCTGATTTCTTCACTCTCTTATTCCATAAATAATGATATATTTAATTTATATAATTATTTATAATATATTGCATATGTTGCAAAATATCTTGTGTATCAATCTACTCCTGATTATTATTTTTACTAAAATTTTAGATTACTTGAATCTGTGATAATTCATTCTATTGGTTTGGTCAATAGAAAATGGCAATTAATTTAATTAAAATTATTATAAAATTGATTGCCCATTGCTAATAAATATATAATTATTATAAAAATTTAATTTTAATATATAAGTAATCATCAATTTTGAATTAAAATTTGGAGACTCTAATAAATATCCTTGTTCATTTTAGGTTGCTATGGTTTAATTTATGCCGTTGTATTATATCTAAAACATTTCTTTGTTTTCAAAAGAAATATATGCATTATTATTTTTAATTTATCTTCATGAACCTAATTATTAAGATGGGAATAGTAAATCTTAGTTGTTTTAATAATTGAAATAATTATTTAACTTCTTTTTAATTTGTTAAATTATTTTAATCCCTCATCTATAAATTACTTTCTAATTTATTTCGTTACTTTTAATAATTTTTAAATATCCAGATAATTTATCTTTTTATTTTTTCATGTTATACCTTTATGATATTTATATAAAATACCTGAAAGGTTTAATTTATATTTTTGTCAAGAATATTTTGTTAATTTTAAGTAATATCCACCTAAATTGAATTTAATTCCTCTTAAATATCTTGAAGTTATTAAACCTTCTAATTAGATTATAACTAATTAATTAATTTTAATGATTTCTTATGGATTGATGTTAACATCAACAACTATTTAATTACCAACTAAAAATGAGTTAATTATTGCTGTTTATATTGATTTTCGTTATTTTCATAGAAATCAGAGAGCTCACATCCTCGCACAATGATTTATAATTATGTTAATTAATTGATAGATATTCTGTAAGTGAATTTTTGTGATGATAGATGTTGAGCTTTTAATTATTTGAGAATCGTACATTCTTAACTTTTTAATTATTTTGGTTTCTCAAATTATGATCAAAAAATTATACCTATTTTTAATATAATGATTACTTTTTTAAATTAATGAAATGAACATTACAATGACTATTTTGGCAATGATTTCTATTGAATAGATTAATTTCTAAAATGTTAAAGTGGTTCTTATTTGAACTCTATGTTAATTATTTAATAACATATTTTTAGCTCATTATGACTTTTATATAATTCAATCATCTTATTGACTTCATTAGATATATTCTCTTTATTTAATTAATTGAATGATTCTATTATGTACCGATCATTATGTCACAATATTATTGGGAGAGAAAATATTAATCCACTGTACTATTATGCTAACTCATTAATTTGTTAGTTTGATATAATAATATATTATATAATCATCGATTGGTTTTCAATTACATTGTACTTTTATTGCAAATACATGATCTCGTTGAGTAACCCATAGCCAATAATTTTAAACATGTCAAGCACATGTTAAATAAATTTTATTATATTAAATAAATTATATTCTATAAAAAGTTAGAATTTGGATTTAAAGTTCAATAATATAAAATATTTTTTAAGGTGAAATATGTTGAAATAATTTGAATCAATTAAATTGTTATCTGATTATGAGATAAAGTGAATCATGGTTAATTATAATATTATTTCCAATATTTAGAGAGAATATACTTGTTAATATTTATAATTTAGAATATCATTAAAAAGCTTAGGATAAGGCAAACAAAAACTGAAAAGAATGAATTGCTAGATGAGAAATAAGAAAGTGATGAGAACATTATGATTAGATTGAATATACATTAAATGAAAAGGGAAAAAGTGATGCTAAGAAAGATTAACTAAAAAAACATTTATTATATCAGTATGATTATTTATAGTGTTTGATTTTCCTTATTATTTAATGTAGAAGTATATCAAAGAAAGAATAACATCAATTGTGTCAAGTGCTGCCTTTTTAAAAGAAAAGAATTGTTTTTATGATAATTCTAAATTATGAGTATTTTTCTTAATAAAAGTAATGCAAATGTTTAGAAGATTTCATAAATCTTAAATACTACACTTAAAAGGGAGCAAAATATTTTATAATGTTTCATTTAGAGATATGAAAACTTCCTTTTTATAAATCAAATCAAAATTTGCTGTTTCCCTTTAAAACTCTTTTATTATAGGGAAGGTTTATGTGAAGATTAAATATCTCTTTATAATAATTAGCTAGATACATCGTTTTTACAACAAACTATTGTAATCATAAATTTTAGGATCTTAAGTATTTTTTAAGGGTAATGATACAATAGTGTTGAGAATTTTAAAAGATAATCAATTCTTAGGGGAGATGTTGTAAAGAGAACAACTAAATAAATTAAGTTCATCATTGTACTCTTTATGATGATTATTTTAAAATAAAATAATAAAGCAAACATTCAGATATATAGATTCTTTTTAAAATTGATAGGATTCTTATCCAACTCTATTATTTTATCCACTAATTTTTGATAATTTCTCCCATATTCTAGTTATTATAATTTCATTTTTAAAGGAGTCTTTTATCTTCTATCTTGCATTGGTCTAAATAAAGTATCTACTTCTTTGCTTTATACATTCAAATCCATTTAATTGATATGTTAAGTAAAATCGTAACTGCTGTTATTTCTTTTCTTATTATCATATTGAGTTTATTCTTTAGATTATACCTTTTAATTGTTAATAAATGAATATGAATTGTAACTGGTTCTTTTAACAAAAGTTCTTAGTTTTTTTACTCTAAATTAATAACAAACAAATGGAGTTTATAATCTCTCTTTTTCTAATTTCCTCCTAATCAACTCTGTCTTGCTATCCTTACTTTACTACTTATTTTAGTTATTTGAAATAAATCTTTATAAAAATTAAGTCTTTTGTTCTTCAAACTCTGTCAATAATTTATAATCTATCATTTTTTTTTTATATAAATTAATAATATATTATATAATTCAATATTTTGACAAATAACAAATTTTTTTAATAACAAATATGAACATCTACTTCATTTATCTAGAAATTATCATTAATTAATCTTATTTCAAGTTCTAATATCTAAAATTCTTCTGTCCATAAAACAAACTTTTCTATATGCTTGAATTTCATATGTCAAAACTAATTATTCAGATGATCTGTCTTTGTTGATCTAAATATTCTAATTTAATTACTCTTAAATATTGTTCTATTCTAATTTGCTTATAGTATTTACAAGTTATGTGAGGTTATTGTTATTGTTATTGTTATTATTAATGAAATTATCATTATTATTTTTTGGATTACTAATAACCATAATCATTAAATAATGAGTAATTCATAAATTATTATGGTTAGTATTATTATTAATATTGTTAGAAGAAGCGTTAAGAAAAAAAGGAAAATTTTTTGACTAGGCTGATTAGACTTCCATCAAACTTATTTGCTAAAATGAATAATAGTAATTCTCCTGTTAATATTTTAATGGAAAATAAATAGTTAGACTTAAGGATGTAATGTTTGAAATCGTAAATGGATAATGATCTTGAAAATTGAACCATTATATTTAATAGGAACTGAATATCAATTTGTAAATACTGCCTTCTTATAATTCTAGATTGACTGTGAAAGTTGGGTTCTATTAATTATAATATTGAATGGTGATTTTCTATGACTTTTTTTCTAGTTTTAGTAAAAAGAAAGGTACTTTTTAGAATATTGACATTGATCAATAAAGGGTTGGAGTTCATTAGGCTTTTGTTTGAATTCTGGATTGTAAGCAAAGACTATTAATATTATTTTCTGTATTTATGTTATATATATTTAAACTAATATTATAAAAACAAAAGGGAGTGCAAATTTTGTCAGAAATTGTTTTGTTAGATTTGATAGATAATCCTGAATTGATAATAGTCTGAATTTACACATTTCGATCTGAGATATATAGGTAAGCTTCAAATTTTTGTTTCCTTCTTAGAAATTTAGATCTAATTTCTTTAACTTTCAACTTATAGAAATTAGATTGATAAACAGTTTGTAAATAAGACTTTATCTGTATATTCTACTACATATATGGCAACAATTTCCGATTTTAAGTAATAATTAAAAATTAATATTATTTTAATCATTATGGTTCTTCTTCTTCTTCAGATTCCTCTTCTATAAGGCCAATATCATCTTAAAATATAAATAAATATGATATTACAATTTTGTTGACTCTAATTTAAGAGTGGTGCATCAGTTACTTCATCAAAAACCAACTCAAACTTATTATCAAGATAATTGTCACAAACTATCTTTTTTGGATTATAAAAGTTAGGAGGTGGAAATATTGGATCTAAGGATATTCTTTGAAATATTTAATTTTAATACTTGAATGCATTATCTAACATTTAAGGAATTAATTTAGACAGAAGTGGACAACAAATTTCAATTGATGGATTGGTATTGGCTTCAATCATTAAAACTTTAAATGAATCATCAATCATAAAGTCTAATCCAAATATTTCAAAAGTATTTTCTTTCTTATTTTAATCCATTTTACCATAAACAGCTCTAAATTAATCAGTTGCCATTTACTAAAATATAAACTACAATTTAATTATACTTTCATTTTTTAATATATTTTTGTAAAATCACCTCCCAAATTTTCAATATAAACAGCAAAATCTTCTAAACTCACTTTATTACCTTTTTCATACTTTCCATAATCTTCTCCTTTCTTTTATACAGCATCATTAGTAAGATGTATCATTTTGTTTGTCAAATTCTTCATTGAAAATTCCTTACTTGATGTTCTAACATATCCTTCTGTATACCAATAACCTTTTTAGTTTCCATTAACAGAAACATATAAACTGTAACATCTAATATCAAACTTTCTTTTATTATAAAGTAATGGACGATCAATATACAATTAAACAATAAATGTCTTATAACTTCCATTCTTATGCATTTCTCTTGAATTTAATATTGATTATATTTCATTTAAATCCTCAGAGATTTTTATTCCATTACCTCTATTTGTAATTTCTCCTGGTTTTATTATCCAAATATTTCTTCGTTTGTCTTATTCAGAATTTATCAATTATTATCTCTCTCTGTAGGCATCTAAAAATTATTTATATTCTGGACCATCTAAACTCTTTATATGATAAGTGACTGGCAAATTGTCAAAAACATTTATATTTTATGATTCATAATATGCTTTCATATTATAAAACAAAGCTTTCTTATTACCTAAATGAAAATTATTTTCCAAATGATTATGAACCTTTATTGGTTCATTGTAAATTGTTAATTTTATCTTTATATTTTATGCTTATTCTAAAGTTAATAATTTCGAAGATCTTCCTTAACCATTCAATATTTGACTATATTATCTAATTTCATTGTGAGATAAAAACTTGCTCCATTATGAATTCACTATCTTATTATTTTTTATTTATTATTCATTATCACTTTAATCATCTTATTTATATAATCCCATTGAACCTATAGTAGTAATTGAAGAAGAAGCACTCTAACATGTATTTTATTCATTTGGATTTCGAATTAATGATTTCATATTCTCATGAATTGAGTTCACTTTTAATTGAGTCCATACAAAATGACATGATTCCATTTCATCTTATATACTCCACCACCATCGAGATTTTAATATTTATCTTACCAACATACCATTATTACCTTTACCAACATATGCCTTGTAAATATTTACTGTTGGCTAAACAAATATACAATTTGAAAGATTCAAAATATTAAAATAATGTCTCATTGAAGCATATTTTTCTTAAAATACAACATCTTAAGGATATTTTGGATCAATAAAGTATATACCATCGAATTTTTTTTATTTTTTTTTTTTT
>JPFL01000622.1:0-24501 GCA_000733385.1 Paramecium biaurelia
TCTTCACTCTAATTATGAAAGTAAATTATTTGAAACAGTTTCCATTTACTTATGTCTAACAGATGATAATATATGTTAATTTTCAACCATAGTTAGATGTGATCTAAGTTATAATACTTGACTTTATTTTTGATTTTTAAGTTATGTTCTTGATATGGTTAGCAGATGTAATTTTAAAATGGAAAAATTTGTTCTTAATCGATTTTCTTTCAATCTCCATTATGTTAGTATTTTATCAAAGTGATTTGCCATCCTTGAATTTGGATTTATACACTTTTACATATTATATAGGAACGTTATCATTTTTACCTGATATTTTTTAACATATATTCTAAAGATATCCAAAAAAAATGGATAGCAGAGTCTTAAACACAGAAGCATAATAATCACTTATAATATTTCAGAATATGAATTTTCCATTTCTTGTTCACTCACATATTTAGCAGTTGCAACAAAAATAGCAATAGAACAAATTTATCCTGTTTAGAGATCTAGTTTATTTAAACTTGATATTATATATGGTTGCTATTTTCCTGCTAAAAGTTAATAAACTAATAAAAATAATCCTAACAAAGACGCTTTTAGTAGTATATTGGATTCAAAGTATGTCATAATAAGAATAATGATTGTCTTTTTTGATAATTTGATTTATTCCCAAAAATAACTTTTTTCATTGTATTCATTAAATAGGTAGCAAATATGCCTTCTAAGTTTGATCTCTTCAAGTTTACCCTTATTTATAAGCATTAGGAAAAATAAAGAAAAAGGTATACAACATCCTAATATTCCAAGTCCTGGTAGGGCAAAATAATATATCCATTAGTAATGATTTTAAGAGCCAAATATAAGAGTAAGGTCACCTTATATATATTGATTATTAGAGATAATTCTTTTTGACAATATAGAACAAAATCTAATGATAAAAAAATTTTTACTATTTGATAAGACCAGCGTAATTTGAAACATAAAGGTATAATAAAGTATTTGAAATTATGCTTTTATCAAGTTTTTGCTTAGTAATTATTGAATAAACCTTAAATCCGATGAAAATTATGATAAATTGTAGGAGAAATATTCCTAGAGTAACAATTATCCTGAGATAAATTAATTCAATTTAAGATGTATCTGATAAATAACAATCAAGACTGAATGCCATGAATTATGAAGTATTACTAAATTGATCAATGAAAGTAAATGATAGTGAAAATTTTATATTAAAAGTAAAAATAACTGAAAATATCCATAAATAATTGAGAAAAATCTTAATGAAAATACTTACTAAATCTAAAATTTTAATTATAAAATTACCTTAATCCAATTTGAATAAAATTTTACTATATTTTGGTTTAAACTTAAGTTTAAGTGAAGTAAATAATTAATTTGATTTTTCAATGCTTTTTAAAGTGATTAATGTAGATATTATAGCCCTAAAATAGTTTGAAAATATTCATACCAAAGTGAAGCAAGAATAAAAGATATAATATTATTGGCGGTATCAAAGCAACCATAGCAATGAGAATCCTATTAATTTTTAAAAAACTTTCCTTCCCCCCTAATATTATAGTAATCACATTCCTCACATAATCCTCCTATATGTCCCATACTACAAAGATTTTTTCCAACTTACCAACCCCCTCTACAAAATTTAGCATTCTTGAAACAATAATCAATATAATCAGAGTAAGAATGGGGTCTCCAAAAGCCTTCTAATAATTATATAGATTGAGATGTGATATTTGCAAATTTAGTTTTATCAAATATTGAACACTTTGAGGCATTATAAGTTACTGAATAAAATCCGTATGAAGACTCACAAATTTAACATCCTTCATCAACATAGAATTCACCTAATTAACATTTATAACTTTTGGCTTTGATTAAATATTATAACTCTTTCTTCAAATTAGGATATGAGCAACTTATTAATATTTATAAATTTAGATTTTCGTCCTAATAGGGATTATAATGAAATGATATAGATCCTAAATCAAAATTATTATTTTGAGTATCCGCTTGAAGAATAGTAATTATTTTGAAATCTTTTAATTAAAATACCTAATTCATTTTAGAAGTTTTATATGAAACATTACAAGAAAGTTGTTCTATATTAAATAAGAATTCATTCCTACTATTCTTAATTGATAATGAAAATTCTTTAAATAAATACTCATGCTTTTCTGATTAAATATCAAATATTTAATAATCTTTTATTACTTAATTACTTGGTACCATCAAATATGAGCTCATTTTTATAATCCCTTACTCTATAATTTTATAAGATTTAAGCTTGAGACTTCTTAAAGTAACGTTATTACTTTCAAGTTCTTCCGATTGCATTTCTTATGAATTAATAAATAAGCTTATGTGTGTTGGGAATTCAACTAAATCATTTGAGAAATAGTCTGCTTGGTTGAAATGTAAGAAGGATTTAATAAAGTTTTTTTAATTGATATTTCCATCTTCTAACATAAATATTCCACCTCCTTGCAACGCTTAGTTATATATAATTGTAGATTCTTTAATCAACAAATTTCTATTATTCATATGCAAATATAAACCACCACCTTAAAAACTGGCTCTATTGTATAATATTTTACAGTAGTTAATCTTTATTGACATGTTAGCTGAAGATATAGCGACACCGGTGCTGCCATTATTATAAAAAAAATTAGAATTTGAAATTGTGCTATTGCTATCTTTATCATTTGTCTTCAAAATATTTATGCATCCATATTTTTTTATCTAATTTTGATTACAAAGAAGATCTCTAATTATTAGTGTACAATAATTTACAGTTTTCAAAAAAAATAGTCCATTTGAACAAAAGTTACATTAATTGTCTTAAAAAAAGATATTTTATAGATATAACACAGTCTGATTTGAATTAGTTTGAATGTCTATTAATGAGTTGGGTTGCCAAGTTTATTACATGAGATTTATGATATCATAAAAAGAATATATTCTAGGATTCTAAAAAGGATTTTCCACTTAAACACATCCTGAGATCATATAGTTAATTTTAGGATTGTAGAATATTGGATTATCTTCTACTTCAAAAGGTTTAAATTGTTAAAAATATATGAATTCAAATTATAGGGTTTATTTTATTGACAAATCTTGATATATTTCTAATAGATTGAATGCATAAAACGTTTAGATTTCTATTGCCCACAATTAAGAGATCAATAAATATGAAACATTAATTAATTTAATTAAAGGGCAGGCATAAAGACCTTAAAAGAGAATATGTTATATAATAACTTTACAATTTTTTAACAGAAATAAAGCATTAGAAGTGCCAATTATATCTTATAATTCAGATTAACTAATAATTTCAGTCTTTTCAAAGTATTTAATCCAAATATCTTTGTATTATTATATTTTAATATTTTTAATAACTACTTTGTTTGAATTAATATTTTATGATGAGAATTATAAATTGATGATTGGATTCTTTAATGATATTGAATTAATAATTTCAACATCTTAAATATTCACTTCATTTTTTCTCAAAGAAGGAATTATTGTAAATAATGAGGCTGCTATACGATTGAATACATTTTAAAATACAGCATGAATAATTTTTAAATTGAGTAAACTATTAGAAGAATAGATAGTAATACAACCAGAACTATCTACTATTTAGGATATATCATATTCTAATTAATTTATTGTTAAATTTATGAATTAGATATTTCCATCTCCTTAAGTCATTATTTCAAATACAGAACTTTTTTATACTATTATATCCTTAAAAGAACAATTAAAACAAGAAAATGTAGATGCAGTAATTAAACCTGCTCCACATTTGCTTTTTATTTTGAAAGTTTATTGAATGATTAAATTTATTTATTCCTAATCATATTAAACCATATCGATTGAAAAATCATAATACATCTTCCATAATTCTAAAGGTAACACATTATGTTTTGAAACGCTATAATTTCTTAACAGTATAATTTCTGATTTCAAAGATATAAATTAATTTGATGAATTAGTTAGTGCATTTTACAAACAATAAAAATTATTAATCTCTATAAGTCCTGCAATGGATATTATTTAAATTAAACTTGTTGAAGATTCAGATGGATCATCAATTTACTAATGTAAAAAATTATTTTAGAACAAAATATTGTCTAAATAAATATTGGTTAATTTTTCAGAATTTATTGTCATTAATGAGAAAAAGTTAGCTTAGTGTTAATGCAATAATAAATTTCCATCAAATTGCAAATTTATCAGTCTTAAACTTGAAGGTACATTTGTAGCACTTTTTCTAGTTGATTGTATCTCTATCAGTGATTAATCAATACTAAATTATTTTAACACATTAATATTTTTTAAGATAACAATAGTATATCCAGAAATTAAGAACAATTAATGTTAATAATTATCGTAATTTAAACAATTCAAATTAGAAGGTACCTTCTTATAAACTTCTAAATTTTGATAGATAACATTTGAAACAAATATTTAAGGAACATCAACCAAATAAAATATCCGTAAATTTTTTGAATTAACTATTTAAATATTATCAATTTTCATTTGAAAACAATTAATATTAAATAGACTAATTTCTTAATATTAATTATTTTATCCTTGATTTAATTCAAGTTTAATGGAATTTAAATAACAATAAAAATTAATATTTGATATACTTGAATAGATGAAAAATAGACTGGAAGTAGTAAAATTATTTTAATAAACTAAGAAATCATCTATTAAGCACTAAATTTTTTCCTTTGTTTCTATTTAATGTGTAGAAATGAATTATGAAACTTTAAAATCGTTGTTTTTTATTATTGTTTACAACAAAGTAAAATTGGAAGTAAATCCTATCAGTGTTGAAAGTATAATGGAGTTTTGATCCAAAAGTAAATTAATAATAATTATTTCAAGTTAGGTAGTATTAAAAAGATAAGATTAATGAAACTAACTAAAAAGAACTTTAATATCATTTACTTACATTCTGCTTTCTTAAGCATAGTTAACATAAATAGTTGTGAATGAAGAGTCATAAAATTAGGATTAATTTATAATTAATTATTCTATTTAAATTTAAATTTCATTATTAGAAAAAAAAATAATTGAGAATTATTGAATTTACAATTTTCTAAAATCATTTTATTAATTTGTATTTTTCCATTGAACTATGAATTTTTTAGATTTAAGAATGAAGAATTAGTGAAATCTGTATTAGTTATTTAAATGTTATTAAAATAAAGTTCTCCAAATAATTCTGTATCAAAAAGTGAATTCACATTTTAAATTTAGCTATTTTAAATTATAATGTTGTTAAGTATTAAATTAACCTTCTAATTTTGATTTGCAATTTGAAAAAATGATTAATTGTTGAATATAAAAGTAACATTATTAATTTCTAGACAATCAAAATTTTATATCAATGCGGATGGACATTTCATCAACAAAGCACTTATTGTCAATTTTAAAAATTTTAAATTAACAATTTCTGATTTCAGTTATGTTGTAAATTAAAATGCCTTATCGATAAAAATGTTATTAAACCAATCTCTCAAGGATAAAGTTAAATAAGCTATTCCAATTTGATTGATAAAATTCGTATCAATTTTATCGTCTATATTATGGCAAATAAATAAATTGCAATTATCAAAACCAAACTCAAATATTAATTCTGAATTACAATTTTGATCATAACAGTATTTTGCAATTTAATTATGTGGATCAATAAGAACATTCACATTTGAGATTGGTTTGATACATTTCTTAGTATATTTTTTGTTTTTTTGACTTATCTTAAATTGTGGATTTAATTACTATCGAATAATTAAATAACTTACTTAGATTTCAATTTCAGTCCTTTCTTGACAAACATCACACAATTCTGGACATCCAGTACATTCACCAAATTCTTCACTATGAATTGGTTAATAATATTCATTTAAAGGACATTTTTCACAATAAAACATAAGAGTTATAGAAGATAATTAGCAATTCAAACATTCTGAAGTGCAATATTTTAAACACTGATGTTGATCATCCATTTAATATCCATCATTGCATTCTAGTGGAATTCCTGATAATCTCATCTAATCAAATGCTTTTTAATAATAATATTAATCTGGTAAAAATTTCATCATAAAGCTTTATACTCTTTAAACCCAAGCATCTTATAACTTGTAATCTCCTTCAATTACAATTTTGGCATTAACATCTTAATTTGGATAACAACTTCCCAATCTAATAGAGCTTGTAAATCCACTTTAACAAATAATGCACCTAATGGAAGATTGAGGAGTGAAAAGACATTACAAACAGTTTTAGATAAATCTATTACAATTACTTATTTCTGGTGCTATACTAAAATCAGTGGATGATAAAGTGCATATCTCTTAATTTTATAGATTAATATATGACCTTATGCAATTAGATTAAGATGGTTATTTGTATAGGCATTCTCCAATATTAAAATCAAATATAAAATTATCTTAACAAAGTGCACATCCAATAGTTAAATATTCATCTTTATCAAATTTAGCAAGGTTTACATACAAAGTGCATATTGATAGATCATTTTTATTATATTCAAAACAATATTTACAATTATTAAGATTGCATTTTTTACATTCACCAATTGAGTTTTTGTAATACGGAGCTATACAATAGCTGATTTTTTATTACAAACTATAGGTACATATTCCATTAATTAATTGCGATTGTTATTCACATATACTGCATTTTATTCCTGTCATTTCAATAGAACAAGTAATGCACCCTATAATCTTACAATCATAATAAATATTGATATCAAATTTACCATAAAAATTGATTTTATTAAATTAACAAAATGATTTAAATCTTTAAATCGATAAGTTGTAGTCTTGATATATACTATCAATATTTGATAAGGGTTATTAATCACAATATCTACACATTTAAGTTTCTAAACCATCAAAAACATAATAATAGTAGTATTCCTCATCAGGTATTGTTATTGCTGTATATCCATTCGGATTTATGTAAACAGTGGTTTAGCAATATGGATTCTGATTCCATCCTTTGAGATTTGAAACGCATTCTAGACAAGTTATCAATATATTAGAAATAATAGAAGGGCTTTATATGAATATATAATTACCATATATAGCATGAATCATCAAATTCAAAATAACCAAATTTACAACCACTTTCGATTGGTATTTGATTTAGCGTAAATTTTTAATCAGTATATGATTTACAATTCTAATTAACTTGATCATCATAATAATGATATGGACAGATACAGGCTTTATATTCTGGTAGATATATTCTTGATGATTCTTCAGAGCATGATAAACAATCAGTTTTAGTTGGACCATCACAATCTTAACAAGTATAATGACAATTTTGCTGTTCAATTAATTATTAACAATTGAAAAAAATTTAATTCCTAGTTTAAATATTGAGATAATTTTAAGAAGACTACAATAAATTTCCATAATACAATTTAAATTATACATTTTTGAATTATCTTACATTAAATTAGGTGTTGTACTCATATACTTCATAAGAATCGTAAAAATTAATAGAAATAAAAATTTAATCATCTACTAATTTAACTAATAAATTGTGCCAAAAAGCTATTTTTTCAGATATGTCAAACTCATAATTTATAATAAAAGTATTATCATTATTAGTAAAATCTAATGAAACAAAGGGAAAGTTATAACTATAAGTAGTAATTATAATTTTTTAATAATTAGAAGATATCTAATAGAACATCTGAAAGGGTGTTATTTTAGGATTAGATAATAGTTCATTTTCAAAATTTGGCATTATCTTAAAAAATTAATATGTAAATTCATCATTAATTTTATGAATTTCCTTAATTTTATACCAACCAGAAAATGTAAATGAATCACAGTTGATATTTTCTGAAGTGAAAGTTTTTGTATCCAACCAAATTATATCCCAATCTAATATTTAATATTAATTATTTTATTAGCAATAACATTCTTAACTACTCTAAAAATCTTGTCTTGCTTAATTGATATAATCTAAATCAGGAGATGATGTATATGTAAGATTTTCGCCTTAAACATATAAAAGAATTGTCCCTGGAAAATATGAATATCTTGATCCAAGTATTATTGTATTTATATTTGAATTTTGTACTACATAGCCACCTCCAAAATTTACAAATATATTTTTTTCTTTAAATGGATTAACATACAATACTTCATGTAACAGTTATTGATCTTCAGTAATTATTATTAATTCAAGTTTATTGATGAAAGGCCAATAGAGTAATTCAAATAAATACCAAAAATTTTCATACATAAAAGGGTCAATTTTTACATTATAAGTAAACTATTAACCATCAGAACTAATATAGGATAGAAATTTTTCTATGGTTTTATTTTAAGGGTAAAGGCAATCATAATAAATTAGGTCCAAACTCCCAGATTTTTACTCAATAACATTTTGATAATGAAAACAATTGCTATCAAATAATCCAACAGGTCCTACTTAAGATATTATACTTAAAGGGTTGTATTTGGACCATATACCATATCTAATTATCTCATCAATTAAATATATATCTTTCATTTCTATCATGTATGATTCAATTTAAAAAAGAGGATCCAGTTGCATGATATATTACGGATAGATAATATCCAATAATAATAGCACATTGAAAATATATAATTTAATCATAAGAAAAATATTAATAATTTTTGAATGTTTTATCTTATAAGCATTCTCATAAAGGTATAATTATAATTTTGATAATAAGTTGTAACAATCATTACATTTATTTTAGTCGATTGATATTCTAATCATTAGTATTTTTCTCAAACCATTTTAATAATAATATATTTTGAATCTCTAAACCCTTTCTCAATCCACAAATATGCTTGTTATATTAAAACCTCTTTTTACATTAAAATTACTACACAATATTTACTTTAAAATATGTGTGATATGCCTTGTTTATTATTTGAAAAAACAATAAAAATTTAATTCAATTTTAATAAATTAGAATTAAGATATTTTATTATAATTTTTCTACTTATCTAGTGTAATTATACATTGAGTCATTTATGAACTATTTTCTTATTTTTATTGTATATATCAAGAGATACTCTATTAAATCCATTATTATATTTAAATCATTTAAAATGTTTATATTTTAATTATATATTTGAGTTTAAACATATAAATATAATTCTGATAATAATAATAATTTATAATTTAATAAAATAAGATAAAACAATTTCACTAAGATTAAGTGAAGGAATTTATTATTTATTTAAACCAAACTTGTTAAATTAATAAATCCATCTGTCTGAATATATGTTGTAAATTAAGTTATCTTTAAATATCAGTTGGATAAGATATACTTTGTTTATAAAAACTATAGAAAAGGGGACACTTTATCTAATTTTTCATTTATTATATAGATTTAAACAGTGTTATGTGGAATGTTAACTAGTTTAGTGCTATTTATTTATATTGGACATGTTAGTTTTAAATTTTTAATTATATTTCTAAAATTATAATCTTATATTAATAAATAGAAAAAAAGAAGTAGAATTTTTATATGGATTACAAGATAGATAGAGTGTAGGACTTAAGAATGAATTAATTAATAATGTCATTTCTTTTTATAATGAGATTCATCTAAAATATTGTTACAAACTCCATGAATAGTTTTGCTAAACAATATTTGTGATTAAATAATACCTTTTTGTTTACTATGTTAATTAAGTTGCCTACTTAATATTATCATTTTAGTTTTTATTTATAATTAATTTTTGGATATTATACATTTTAATGTAGGAGTAGCTATTCTAAGCTTTTAATAATGATTAGCTTTTATCTATAAGTCTTTCCTGAGATTATTGGGATTTATTTCTGTCATCCTTCCTATTTGAAGGAGGATTATGTATAGTATTATTTTAATGAGAAACATTGTTCTTTAATGGGAGTCCTTTTCCTGGAATGTAACTTATATGTTAAGTATTTGCACTTCTGCGTTCACGATTTATAGGTTCTTAAGAAGTATTTTTGTTAGGTAATTGCTAATCTTAATAAGTGATTAAGTTTGATTAATGTTAACGATGATAGATTTGATTACCCATTATGTAAGATTTCTTAATTATATTAGGACTTCCTTCACGTTATTGAGATAGATTTGATGTCTTCTTTTCAGTTTCTTTGGAAGATAAGAAATTTAATTGTAAAGTTGATGCTTTATGATCTTACTAAATATATTACAATATATGTACTTCTATTTATTACTTTTCCAATTCAAGTTATTCAATCTTCTCTTGTAGATTATCAGAGTAAAGTTTCATCTACTATTCTAACTAAAATTATGCCAATTTTGATACCCTAACATGAGAACGAATTTCTGCTTCAGCTTTTTAGACTGCCTTTTCTAATTCATCATATTCAAGACTTTTATTTTGAGATACTAATTCGAGTAGTATAAAGATGTGAAGTTTGAGTGCATTCAGAATCTCTTATGTACTCTACTCCTTTGTTACTTCTGATTCTTATCGAAGTGCACTGCAAATCTACATAGCCTTCTAAATACTTACATCTGTTACCATCTGCAACAACTATTCATTGATACTCATTTATAATAATTTAATATTAAATATCATATTTCAATAGATTTTTTGCAAATAATTTGTATAGATCTATAGATCAATTAAAACTACATAATCATATATTCATTCATCTTGAACTCTGGATGCTTATTCAACTTAAAAACTTTACTCCACTATTCCGAAATAAGTTAATATGTATAAACAAAACAAATAAATTGTATGGTTATCATATCAACAAAAAATAAAAAGCAATAATAAAAAGTAGTTGATAATGATCCAATTCAATTTACTTATTATTTACATGAGTTTTAATAAAATATGTGATAATATTTATTAATAATACTTAATTTTATATAACTTAGACTGTTATTATTATTTTCAACAAATCTAATGCCATATTTTGTTTTTTCTTATATAGATGTGTAGATTTATTAAGATTGTTAAACTTAAAACATCTAATATCTTACAATAACTTACTTAGTATTATTTATATAATAAATAAATTATCTAAGTAATATATTAATCATTTATTTGGCTAACATCCTTCTATGCTTAACTAAGCCTTTCTCTTCACAGTACTTGAGGAACGCTTCCACAAAATATATCAAGGAAATGTTCTTGCCTTGGAATCTATTCAATACTTTAAATTAAAGAACATTCGAACTATTATAGTTATTGGATAATAAAATCATACTAAATTTTCAGAGTATGCTACCTATCATGTACTATTGATAAAATGATATAGAGAGTAGATGATAACATTGGAGAGGCAATAAATATTTTTGAGAAGACCTGCCAACTGATTTAAAATGAAATCAAACGTTCTTCCATAATAATATGTTGTTAGAATGGATTGAATTGGAGTGCAGCTATAATTATAGCATATCTAATAAAAACAAAGAAATGGCAATATGAGAAGGCTTTTTATTACATTAAATCTTTAAAAACTGTAGTAAATCCATCACTAGCACTAAAAAAATAATTGATTTTATATAATACTAAAGTTCATAGTATGAGTAAATTAAATCAAGAAAAAAAGATAAATTCTTAGAATTTAATAGTAACTTCTAAGTTCTAATAAAGAATAATTGAGCAAAGTCAAAAATTATAATATTTGGATGATTCTATATAATCTCGAGAAGAAAGAAATTCAATTACTTCTAATCAATGTGATAAGACTCCTGTTTTTAATTCTCCTAAAAATAATAATATTAATAAAAAATTAGTTGTTGTTTAACCAGAGACTAAAATAATGAAGAAATAAAGTACAACAAAATTAGTAAGACATATAAGAAATTATACATTCTAAATAGATGATGTAAATATTAATATTAATAATGATGACAATAATAATTTTATTAATTAGCAAATAATTATTAACTCTCCAAAATTCAAAGATGAAGAAGACCCTATTGTTTTAAGACACAGAAGAAGAAGATATGCACATAGAACTAAAAGTGCAATTAATTATGGTTGAATTATTTAATGCTTAAAATACCTTATTATTTAATTTTTATATGATTCATATAATCAATCTATTATTTTATTATTAAATTAACTAAAATGTTTGATATATTCCAGTAAATGATATTTTTTAATAGAAAAATCTTTACTATTTTTAAGATGATTAATTTCTGCTTAATTAATGAACAATAAGATCAGATTATAAATATTATTAATTAATTTCTTAAATGACTTCGTCATATATATGGTTCTAATTTAACATCAGACAATTTTTTAAGATTGGTACTTATTCATTTCATCTATTTTTTATTATAATTATTTCATAAATTTTTATAATGTTGTTCTAATATTGGAATTCTAAATATCTCCTATATTATTTTCTTCTTATTTGTATTAATCTCGTTTTTTTTCTTATTCATTTTTTTATGTTATCTATTTTCTTATTCCCATAAATTAAATTAATTAAATGAGGCCTTTTCATGTCAGAGGTACAGACAGAGCTATAATGACTGTAAAAATCAATTATGATGGAGATCTATTCTTTACTGCCTCATAGGATGGTGGTATTAATTGTTGGTTGACAGAAACTGGTGAAAGGTATTTAATTAGAGATTTCATAAATTAGATTAGGAAATTACAAAGCAAGTGGTGCAGTTAAAACATTAGATTTAACAGATAATAGTGAATTATTAGTGAGTGGTTCTTTAGAAGTAAAGATTACTAATCAATATAAAAGGGTTCTGTTGATTTCTTTTAGATTAATGGAGGAAAGAGTCTTGGAAAATTAACAGCTGATATGAGAAAGGCCAAATGGGTAGAGTTCTCTTTTGGAGATGAAAATTTAATTATTGTAATAAAATTTGATGCATAATATATAGGTATATTAACCAATGACTTCGACAATTAATTATGAAACACGAATTCTTAAAGTGCAAGAAATCTTAGATAAAATTAAATTGAGATAAACTTAAGATGTATTAGAAATAACAGATACTCTTGTAACTCCAGATAAATTCAAGACTACTCAAGCAAGTTGGGGATATTTGAATTAATCTATAATAATGGCATCAACTGAAGGAGAACTCTTATTATTATCTTATCCATAAAGTATATTTAATATACATAATTATTAGAGTAGGAAATTAGAAGAGTATAAGTACATGATGGAGAAATCAAATAATTTTCATTAGCTAAAGATTTTTCTATCTTGGCTACTGCTGCTAATGATGGATGCAAGATCTTTGATCCAGCTACTTTATAATTATTGAGATACTTCAAATATGAAGTTCCAATGAATGCTGTTGCAATCCCTCCATTATTCAATTCTGAACAAAAACCAAAACCTCATTTAATTGTGGCTGGTGGTATTCCAGCAAGAGAAACAGCCAGAACTAAATTTTAAGGATTTGATATACATATTTGCAATGTTATTTATGAAGAAGAAGTAGGAAAATTATTAAGTATAATAATCTTTTAACATATATAGATCCTAATTAAATTGGGCCTATCAATGCTTTGGCATTCTTCCCTGATGGAAAAGGATTTATTACAGGAGAAGAAGGTGGTTATTCAAGAGTATATAAATTTGATTAAACATATTGGGAAAATGATTTATTCAAATGAATTTTAGATTTGTATATTTATGTAAAAAAGAATTTATTTATTCTAAAGTTATCTTTTTTTAAGAATGTATACTTAAATTGCATTTTTATCAATTAAATTTAATGTAGCCATCCACTAAAAGTTTAGAAGAGTATTAAGGAGAAAGAATGAAATTTACTAACTCTTGGACTTTCATGATGACTGCTCTAGGATTTGCTGCAGGCTTTGGAAGTGTATGGAGATTTCCTTATCGTATGAAAATAAACATTATTTAGTGGTTTTTAAGAATGGAGGAGGTACATTCCTTATTCCTTACTTCCTTCTTGTATTCACACTTGCCATTCCATTATTCTTTCTTGAAGTTGGACTTGGATAAACAAAGGGTATGGGATTTGCACATCTTATTGCTTCTGAAAAACCAAAATTAGCAGGTTTTGGGTTTATAGGAATTATAATAGCCTCTTATGTTTCTACATATTATGTATTTCTCATTTAATCCTAGAATTTAATAATGGCTTATTCATTTCGATTCTTATGGGATTCCTTCAAATATCCTTTGCCTTGGTTAGAAAGCATAACAAAAGAAGAATAACCTTTTTCCAAGAACTACTTTTATGGTGAAATTCTTCAAATATCAGATTCAATCACAAACATAAGTATTAATTTTTAATATTTAATAATAGATCAAATAGTATGGAGTTTACTTATTGCGTATATGGTTTCACTAACAATTGTCTATTTTATTATTAAGTATATATTCTTGTATATTTTCATTAGAGAAGGAGTGGGAACATCAGGAAAAATAGCAATAGTGACAGCCACATCCCCTTATATTTTATTAGTGATTCTATTAATAAGGGGCTTAATGCTTGAAGGTTCAAGTGAAGGAATTTATTATTTATTTAAACCAGACTTTGTTAAATTATTTAATCCATCTGTGTGGGTAGATGCTGCAAATTAAGTCATATTTCAAATGAATGTTGGTTTGGCTATTCTGTGTTTATATGGAAGCTATAGAAAGAAGGATGACAATTTACCTAATTTCTCTTATGCTATTCCTATAATTACTGCATTATGTGGTATGCTTGCAGGATTAGTTGTATTTAGTTACATTGGACATGTTAGTTTTAAATTCAATGTTCCTATAGATGAATTACCAGTAATGTTCAAAATATAATTAGTTATCTGGTCCTGATTTGGCATTTGTTTTATATCCAGCAATTTTGGCTTAAATGCCAATGCCAAATTTATGGTGTATTTTATTCTTTTGTATTTTGGTGTTATTGGGAGTTGATACTTAATTTGGATTTGTAGATTTGATTGCTGGAACAATTGAAGATGCATGTTTAGGGGAAGTGTTTTTGTTTGGATATAAGTTGACAATTCAATAAGTGAGATTGGGAATTTGTATTGCTTTAGGAATTTTAGGATCAATCTATTGTACTGATATTGGTTTTTATCTACTTGAATTTGTAGATTTATATGGAACTACGATATCTTTCATGGGAGGATTGTTATTTGAAGTGTTTTATTTTGGAAATCCAAAAAGATTTTCGTAATTCAAAAAGGATTTAGAACAATGTAATATATAGATTCCAAGATTTATTGAATTCTCTATCACTAAACTATGTCATTATACAGTAGTAATTCTTTTAATAATATCGGTGATTCAATAGATTAGAGGATCTTTTAATTATGATGGCTTTTTTATAGTTATTGGATGGTTTATATCTATTTTACCATTTCTATGGGCATTATTAATATATCTATAGTAATTGTTTCTTTATTCATAATTATAGGAAAAGAAATGAAAAAGATGAGAAAACTGAAGATGTTGAACTAAACTTACTAGAAAAAAATTGATCTATTGTTAATTGTTTAAGAAATAAAAAAAATAAATAAAATCAATTCCATCTGAGATTGTAACTTTCTCCTCTTCTTTCTTTTTCATATTGTTCTGCTTCTTATAATTTTTTCTTTTTAAATTCATATTCAATCTAAGCTGCATGATTCATACCTCTTCTTTCTTAATTTTATAATCTTTTTTCTGCAGCTTAAGCTATTAGATCCTATTTCTTATTATGATTTTTACATTTTAATTTGCATTTTGAGTTTAATCTTAATCTCCCCCAATCTAGATCCCTTTTCCTTTCATTTTATTTTAAGTTTCTAACTAATATAACTTACAAATACTGTTGGATTTCATCTGATAGGGCTCATTAGTTTGTTCTTTAGATCCACAAGCACATCCCATATTTTAAAATATCAAATAATAAATGTATAATATTCTTATAAAAAATATCATCACCTTTTCTTTTGTAAACCTTTCATATACCTAATAAATGCTTATTTTCTAATAGTGCCATTTCCTTCAGGATCGCAAGCCTAGATTATATTTTATAACTCTTCATCTTTTAAACTCTCATTGCATTCTGATGCCAATTCTCTTAGATCATCTATTGTTATATAACCTATGATATTGGATTGGTTAGGTACCTTTGTAATCTAAATCAAATTGATAAAAGACATTTTCAAAATCTTCATCAGTATCTTTTTCACCTGGATGCATGGACATCATTCTTACAAACTCTCTAAATTCAATTATACCACTTTGATCTTAATCGAAGTCAGCAATCATTTGATAAATAATTTACTTTTTTGGTTAATATTTACCTGCACTTGCAAATGCTTTTCTCAAATCCATAGGTTAGATAACTCCATTGTTATTTGAATCCAAAAAATCAAATATTTCCTTATACAAAATAATATCTCTCTTATTTGTTGTTCCTGTTATATAATCTGTTGGATCGAATTTAGGCTCAGGTGGGATATATGTAGAATATGATTGATTTGGACTCAATTATTATGGAGGAGCCAAAAATGATGGATTCAATTTACTCTAAGGCAATGCAGGAACTGATGCAGTATTTTTCTTTTTATTCATATTTATATTATTTATATATTATGTATATTGATAATTTAATCATTTTCTAATTAAATTTCAATTTGAATTTTGTAAATTAGAGTATTTTTGTATATTTATTTATATATGATATAAACTAATAATTATATGATTAATTATTCATTATTCCTCTATTTAATCTTATTTTAGAGAAAATATCAATTTAGATTCATCTCCAAGATCGAAGTCCTTCAAACTAAAATCACATTTGTATTATCTTCCCATTTCAGATGTAACACTCTTTGTTGAAGTAATAAATTTCATGAATTTATTCTATCTTTACTTTCTAAGCATAGGTTCTTTGTATTCTTCTATTTATTTGATCAGTTCATATTTCAAAAAACGAGACTCTTTATTAATCATTACAGATTACACTCTTCTTATCACAATTCATAATGGTTATGCTTTAAATATTCAATCTACTTTTTGATTCATCAATAAAACTAAGTTAATAATCTATTGATTTACTCAATCACTGATCTAACTAATACTTCTGAACTAAAGGCTCTACTTTGTTTGATTGGACAATCACATATAAGTATATCTTTGAATTCTTCATCATTCAATTATGTTAAACTAATAAAATTCTTAATCTTTATTTACCACTCTCTAAATCCATTATAATATTAGAATAAATCTTTTTCTGACTCAATATAATTGTTTATAATACCTCAAAAACTCTAACACGATAATATGTTACACATTTATAAGTACTCATTTCTAAATTTTGAATATAGACCTGCTCATATCCAACTAAAGAAATATTATTATAAATAATACTTCTACTTATATTGTCATAAATTTATTGAATGATATTTTACTATAACGGAATTTTATCAGGATCTGTATATAAACAAACTTTATGATTAAACCAAAAAGTTACTAACACTTTCTCCAGATTCTTTTTAGATGTCACCCAATTTAACCGTTATTTTTACATTCATATATTCTCTAAATATAACTAATTCATTATTCAAAACGTGATTCTCTTTGTTTCTAGAAAGACAACACATTCCTTCCTGATTCCCCATCTACAATTAAATAAATAATTATTAGAAGCAAAATAAAACAAAATTTGATCATTTAAAGATTAATCATTTTTTAAAATGAATTCTTTATCCCCACTCAAAACTATCCATCAAATTTTCTATTTATTGATCTGATATTTCATTTCCAATTTAAGTAGAAAGTGTTCTCTCTTCGTAGATTTATCTAGACATTAAGTTAGTGTCATCAGATATTACATATTAAGTATTTATACTCTAGTCATCAAACCATGGATGTAATTAAATATCTTATTATTATTCATAAATATACCTTCAGCATAGAGTCGATGATATGGATTATGTTTCAGTAATCTTTTTATCAAGTCTCTCTCTATATAACTTAGTTTCTGAAATTCTTCTGTGTATTGGAATGAAAGATTTTCTGAAGTAATTAGTTCAATTGTATCACTTACACTATCAGCAAAAAAGGGAAGTCGATAACATAATAATTAGTATAATATTACTCCTATAGACCAAATGTCAACTTTAATAGTATAACATAACTACCCTTCTCATCATAACCACCACCTAAAAATACTTCAGGTGCTTAATAAACTATAGTTCCAGTTGCAGTCCACATATCTCTAAAAGTATCTTTGAGTTTGAATCGTTTACTAACTCCAAAATCAATTAACTTAATTTATATTTCTGGATTCAATTATATCAATATGTTTTCTGGTTTTAAATCGCGATGACATATTCCTTTAGAATGAATTTAGGCTATTGTTTAAGCTAGTTATTTAATAGTTTCTTATTTATGTTTAAGTGAGAGCAATGGAAATACTTAATCCAAACTAGGAATATCACAAAATTCTATCACTTGATACTGATGTTTCGTTTTTTCATCTATAAAAAGATCATAAGCTCTACAAATTCGAGGGATATCTTATAATTATCTTTACAAATTAAAAGTCTGAATTATTGTATTTACAATTTCTGGATCATCAGTTCTAAAACATTTGACTGCATAAATTTAGGTTGATTTAGTCATAAGAAACTTAGCACTTTTTTATTTAGGTAATTTCAAGCATTTACGAACTACAGAATGAGCACCCTCACCTAGAATAAAATAAACTGAATACCTATTTTCTCCATTAATTAATATGCATTTTGAAAAGTTTCTTGTTACTAAAGAGAATTCTGTTGAGTAATGTTATTTTCAATATCTATAGATTTCCTTTAACGTAATCCTTAATTTTCAAACAGTTGTTTTTTTAATTGGTTTCTTATTTATTCTTTTTGCATAGAAAATAAATATAAAAAATTAAATAAATAAATTATGAATAGGATTGCTAATGGTGTGATAGGACTTGCTCTTAAGAATCAAACTTGTTTCAGTACAGCTAAAAAAGCTAAGATGGAGTTGACCATTAGAACTCCATATAGAACAATATTGGATAAATTTGAAGGTTTTTCAAGAATAGTGGCTAAAACAAATGAAGTAATAGAGTGTTGTATTAACTTCACAAGGCAGCTCTAATTATTCAAAATAGAACTCCTGCAGCAGTATACATATTACCACCAGGCCCTTTGAAGATTAAATTCACTTAAGATGTTAAAGGAATCACTGGTGACTTTTTGCATTTGGGCGGCTATGTGTTTGTAAATCCGTAATAATTTAAATCTAATTTAGTGATAACACTTGCGAAATCAATTTGATGGATTTAGTTGATAGAAAAGAGGCAAAAGTAGATTAATTTGACAAGTCTGATGTTAAAGATGCTGATACAGTTGCTGGAAGATATGCAGGTAAAATTAGAAGAGCTGCATAACGTACATTTATTAAAAAAGCAACAGCATGATATTATTACACATATAAATAAATACATAAACAAATTAATCAAAGTGAAATGGATGTTAATTATTTAGAAGCTTATTAATAAAAATGTTTTTGTTTATTAAATAATTAATACTATGGATTAACATCCAAATATTTGTCCAGCACCTTCCTATTATTTAGAGAAGTGCATTCAAAATAGAAAAAGATTATTAGATCAATTTAAAAGTACTAATTTTAACAAATAATAACCCTGTATAAAAGACAATTCTGAATAATCTATTAATTCAATTGAACCTCCTTAAAACAAATCTATCTAAGATAACATAAAGTAGTAAGTTAATAGTAGTTGTTCTGAAATTCAAGAATAATAAATATAGCAAATAATAGAAAACAATCAATCAAATCAAAAAAAGATCTTTATGTAATTTAAATTCAAAACTAAATTGTCATAATAAATAAAATCTAATGAATTATCAAATTTATCTGTTGAGTAATCCACAGAAAATATTGATAAATAATAAACCAATAAAAATTAAAACTCTGTTGAAACTCAAACTGATTTATCTTGTAATGAAAATTTAGAAAAGTAAAAACATAAAACTAAAGTTATTGATGATCAGTGTTAGACAACTGAAGATATTCCTATTCAAAATTTAATTATCTAATAAATGAAGGAAGATGCATTAAAACCAAATAAATAGTGGTATTAAATAAATTTAAATTCATCAATTCATCATAAATTACTGATGAATGATAAATTTATGTCAGATAACAAAGTAGCTATTGATTATTTTGATAGTCTTAGGAATAAATTGGATGAAAGTTGAAATAAATTAATTTATGTATATATTAAATTGAAAATTAATAAGTACTTTTTCTTCAGAGAAAGAGGTTAAAATATATAATTTATTTTATTGAATTTTATGATGTCATATAGATTAATATTTATTATAATAATTATTATTTACAACAATGAAAATATCAATCATACTGGTGCTATATATTATTAGTCAAACATATTGTCAATAAAATGATGAAATCTTAGGCTACATGTATGTGTTTGCTTAAGAATGGCCAGGATCTATATGCAAATTTTAGAAGTGCACAAAAACATATATGGGAAATTATGATAATGCTAGATGGAATACACATGGATTATGGCCAAATACAATGTTAGAAACAACTTGTGGGATGATATTTAATTGCAAAGATGAAGAATATGATGAAGATAAATTAACTGTAGCCACTAAGACATTAATAGATGTTACTTGGAATGGTATGTATTCAGACACATTTACATTCAGAAAGTAATATATATTATCATAAAATAGACATGAATGGGAGAAGCATGGAACATGTCATCCAGACAATCTATCTTAAAATGGATATATGTCAAGAGTTGGAAATCTTAATAATCAATATAATTATTATAAAATATTGGCATCAGCTGGAATCTATCCAGATGATGAGAGATAATTAACAGATTCTGAAGTTAGAGCAGCATTTACTAAAGTATTAGGAATATCAACAGCAATGTCATATACTTGTTAAAAAGATTGTAATTTGTATTATTTATTAATTAAGCAGCAACTGGTAAATTTTATATTGCTGAATTACGAACTTGTTTCACTTAAGGTATGAAACCTAGAACATGTGATTGTAGTAAACCTGTTAATGCATTTGTTACATGTGGAAAGACATTCTATTATCCAACATTTCTTCTATCAATTGATGAACAAATAGAACTTGAAGAGATTTCTGATTTGAGTAATAGTTTCTTAGAGTGAGGTTTTATATTGAATTTTTATATTTATTAAAAATATATAATTAAAAACGAATTTTAGATGATCTTTTGGAACAGATTAATGTCATTATTACCAACTTTTATATTGTTTGGTGTGCTATTATTTACATACAGCATTTATTACTTGGTAAAATATACTATTTAATATAGACCAATCTAAAACCCAATTTTAATGGATATACTTATGAGATCATTATAATGCATTTTATTATCTTTTTATTCATTGTTTCTATGTTTAGAGCTATGTTTTTATAACCTGGAATAATTTCAACGGTTTTCAATTTTTCTTATTTTAGGAAACAATTGATGAAACTTGGAAATAATGGGAAATATTTTAATAATAAGAAAAAGAAAGATTAACAGAATAAAAACAGAGGAGAAGTTAAAAATCTGTAAAAACATTTAAAACAGAAAATGATGATGATAGAAGTGTGGTTAATCTTGATGCTGAAGAAATAATAGAAGAAGAAGAAAATACAAATAAAGATCTAAACTAAAAAGCAGTATAAAAAAGATTTTGCAAAAAATGTTGTATACCTAAACCTCCAAGAGCACATCATTGCTCATAATGTAATACTTGTTGGTTAAGAATGGATCATCATTGTTAATGGATTAATAATTGTGTTGCCTAAGATAATTATAAGATGTTTTTCTGCATGATCTTTTATGCAAGTAAGATTAAATTCATTTAGAAGTAGAGGCTGTCTATTAGTTTGGGTCACTATTTCCTAATATAAGGTATTTGAAAAAGTAATTGAATTTGATGTTTCCGATATAGAACTCTATATGATAGTTCTTCACTTTTATTTTGTATCCCTCCTTGCATTCTTGATATCAGGTTTCTTTATATTTCATATTTATCTTACATCATAAAATAAAACTACACTTGAACAACTTGAAGATAAACCAGATGTATATAAATTATTATGTTATTTATTATTAGAAAAAAAAATATGATCAAGGAGTTTGGTTCAATTTTTAGAGTGCCTTAGGACCGAATATATTATTGTGGTTAATACCAATTTAATGATTTATTCACATTATTCATATCAAATCAATGAAAATAAAATAATATTTCCTATTTTGGAATGTATATTAATTAATGTATATTTGAAAATTTAATTAATATATTCTAATCTAATGATTCAATTAATTTATTTTATATTGAAATAAATATATTTAAAACAATTCTTATTAACATAATATTAAAAAATTATTAATTACATAAATAATATTCATCCTTATACAAAATCTTAAGCATTGTAATATTGTAACATATCAATTTAAAATAATAATAATTATTTATATGAGATTTACATGAATTCTTCCCACCATTTCTAAGAACAAAACTCTTCTTTTAATTTCAATAATTTCTATTTATCTACAGCATGCATTCTAAAAAATTAAATACCCAAATAAATTGAACCTTTAACACAATCAACTTAAGTCTAAAATTATTTAATATAACATAATTACCATATCAGTCTAAAAATCAACAAAAAATGTATCTTAAAATATATCAAATATCATTTATCTCAACCCATATTCAAATTAAAAGATCTAAAAATAGTAAATTTACTAATATCATACCTTTAAATAATTCAATAATAGTTAGTAGCTATCCAAAGTCTCATTTTTTAAATCATAATTTATTATTCTTAATATATGTTATTCTGCTTCTAATACTTCTCTTTTCCATTCTGCATATTATTCATTATTAAATAAAGGTACAAATTTATCAAAAAATTCAATACTGTTATTCTCATATTATTCTATGCCTAAATATTTAATTGGATCTTCATCATAATCTACTTAATTATTAGCCTATAATTTTTATTTTCTCTCTTAATTTGCTAATGTGTACATTTTATTAACTACACAAATTACTTACTTATTAGTATGAATTACTTACTAACTAATATATCTCTAATTCTTTTCATATCTTCAACTATCTTACTCACTAAATAAAAGCATGCCGTAATCACCATTTCCTTTTTAAATTATCTTTTATTGCTTAGTGTAAATCTATTCATTACTGTTATTCTTATACCTTTTATAAATAGTAATCACATGACTGATTGTCGGAGTAGATAAATTAAGGATTACTCCAATCTCTTATATTAGTCTCAAAAATTCATATCCTTTCATTATTAAATTATTATATATTATATATCAAATAAAAGTAATTAATAAATTTTTTAATTCACTTAATTCTTCATTCTCATACTCTAATATCCATGACATTTAATTAAGTTACTTATTAAATTGTTTAGCCACATTAAATATCATATGTTTTATTACTGGCAAAGGATATTATTCAATAATCCATTCTTTTAATTACTTTCTTTATGCATACTCATCAAAACTATCCCTTAAAGCATTGATTGCATATTCTAAATAAATTTCAATTATATCTTATCCCATTAATAATCTTTAAAGGATCATAATTAGATTTCTTAAATCAATCTTATATCTTCTTCTTCTTCTCTTTTCTAAAGTAAGATTTTAATTAATAATAATCTATTTATTGAAAAGCTTATGTAAACTATCATTTTGTGAATCTATTAGATAAATGTTAAGTTTATCTTCCTCCCATTTCAAATCAATTATTAAGTAATGTATTGTTATACCACAAATTAGAGTTAAATTAGGAATCTCTTATTATCTTAATCTGTTAAATGATTCTTAGATGATAGACAGCTCCTCTATTGAATTTTATATTATATCACAACCATAGAATAATGGAATTATTTCTTTTGGTCTTTTATTTCCAAAATCTTAATAAACTTAGAGTTATTAAACAATCTTATTATTTAGTATATAATCTAAATGATAACGTTATAATTCATCAAAATTTTCAAAGTCTCCTTCAAATGTTTGATTTAACAATTTTATTAATTCAAAGTAGAATTTCCAAAATAGTGTATTATTGTGATTGATTTCAAAATATGTATTATATAGTGCATAGAATCCACAAATATTAGGTAAGTATTATTCCAATGATATAAGTCTCTTTACACTATAGATTTCTTCTACTATTTTTTTAGTTTCTGCAAAATTAGATGAAAATATTTTATCAATAATTTCATTTAAAATTTCTTATTCGTCTAAAGCATATTTATTCATATTTAAATTAAATATTAAAATTGAATATTTTCATTTATGATAGATATCTATTATTAAATACTATTTGATGAATGGGATTAATGATAAAAATAATTTAAGGTTTTTGGATTTAATAACAATAATATATATATATATATAAC
>JPFL01000627.1:0-21322 GCA_000733385.1 Paramecium biaurelia
CTTCGATGAATCTTACGAACAAGATGATATTGTTAATTATTTCTGTGTCAATCGAGATTATACTTAGTAATTCCATAAATGTGAAATCCTAATTGAAGAAAAAGATAATACTACCATTTAGATTTCATGTAAATGTTAATAATTAGGAGAAATCTTTTTAATAAGATCATTGAATTTGATTTCTGATGATCAAAATAATACTATTATCTATAATGATCTCCATAATAATAATAATAAAGACATAACATTAACTAATGAACCTATTCTCCTTTTTTAGGGTATTTTCAATTGCATTTTCTTTTTTTCTTTTATTTTGAATTGATATTCATAGATATTCGAAGAAAAATTACAAAAGAGTTAAAATATAGTAATATTGACACTGCTGATGATATTAATAAACCCGTAAAGAAGAGTGGTGTTATTTTGTATCCAGGATTAATCTTTCTATTTAAGGAAAATTTCAAGGTAAAATTAATAATACTAATTTAGTATATTCATTCAGTTATTCAACTGTTCTATTATCAAGATTGTCATATTGATTCAAGTTACAAGTTCTTGTAACTCTCCACTTCCATTAATATTTTATTTCCTTTAGTTTTTTTAGAAATCATATTAATCAAAGATTTGGCTATATCAATTGGAATATTTATATTGAATCAAGGAATTATACTAATTTTAAAATTAGTATTCAAAATATTTCAAGCAATTTATAGATATTTTATTATGAATATGATCTCATATATAATGTTAATTTTATTGATTCTAAGAAAGTAAAATATGTTCATTTATATTTATTAGCATCAACTCTGACTTTTCAATAAATACAGATGTATTCATCATTTTTTCTAGTTCTATCCTCTTTGCTTTATTTATAATAGAACCATTAATGATCATCATTAGAATAAAATTATATAAATTGACAATAGGGGGAATATAAAATAGAACCTTAAATCCTATTGAACACTTACTTTTTTTCTTTGTGTAACATAGCAAATTAGATGAAATATTTGAATAGTTTGTATTTTTATGAAAAAATTGTATTAAAAATTATATTGATCATCATTTATGTTAATATTCATTTTTATTTGAATGACTAAGTTATGGATAAAATGAACCTTAAAAGTGACAAATAAACTACTTCTATAATTATTCACCATAATTAAATTATATATCAAAGACATATCTATTTTTACTGTTGAATATGAGTAATTTAAGATTAATATAAGAAACTATAACGTACCCTAAATTCTTGAAATCTTGAAAATAAGAAATTATAAAAAATGCTATATCAAACTTTATCAACTACCTTTTTTACTTAAGTCCATAAATTGCATAAAGAAATATATTTATATTAATTAAAGTTATATTTACAGTTAATAAAGATCGTTTAAGCTTGATAGAGAATTGATTGTATTATAAAAATATTAAGTTGGATTATTATTCAATTTATGATATATTATTCTAAAAATAATGTAATTTTGTGTGGATGGTCAATACATTTTAATTATATTATTAAATCATGCTTGTTATGAGTATTTATTCTATTTTTTTTTGAAAATCCAATTCTTATTGTAATATTGGAATCTTGAAAGGATAATTAATATTTTATTAGTAAAGCATTAGATATGTCAATTTTTATTGTTTTCATCTCTTTAGTTAGTAACTTAAGCAGTATGGAAATAATGGTGATGGATTCTATGTATTAATATAGTCAAGAATCAGTTGTGATATTAGAAGATGTACCATAAATTTTGGATGCCTTTAGATATGGTTTATGGTCAAAATATAATCCTTTAGCAAACATACTTTAAGTTGGAAGTGTGGGATTATTTGATAGTGACTGCTTTCATTTACATAGTGCATTAGAAGAATTTTCATAAGCACTTAATCTTATATATTATGATTGTGTAGATTATACTTCAAAGAAAATCCAGAAAACAATTTCATTTATAGATAATGATGATGTGCAACATACATTTACAATAGATATAGATCCAGTTGAGTATGAAAATGTTTGGTATTTTTTTGAAATAGTGTAATGGCCATTATTATAAAGATTTGAGTTAAGGTTTATTTATAAATAGGAAACCTTCTTTGAGAGTTTGAAAATTAGATAACCTTTTAAAGATCACAATTTAAAACTGATTTTTGGAGGTGGCATGATAGTATCTAATTCAAAGATTGTAACAATAACATCAGGTACAAAATTTGCTTATTTTCCTGGTAAATTGATTAAAGCTCAATATAAATTTGAAGAGATTTCTATAGACGAAGATTAAGAATGGTTGGCAAGAACAGCATTTGAACCATACGAATATTGTTATTGTCAGATTAATGATATAATCAATTTCGAGGACATTACTATTAATTGGAAGGACAATTAAGTTTTTACTTCTTAGTATACCAGCTGTGATTCTTTCTCTTTATTTGGATGGTTGAAAATTACAGATATAATTTAGAGTTCGGAAGATTTTATTTATCAATTCATTACTCTTACATCTAATTTCTAAAGCTCATTAGCAAATAAAAATTTATCCCCATTTTCTTTATCATATAAGATTTCTTAAATTAAAAATTAAATTATTGTAACAACTTATAGCTACACATTTCCATCAGTTACAATTAACTTTTCTGAAGATCCTTACCTAATAAAAAAAGAATTTGATCTTATAAACACATTAAGTCTTTGGTAAAACTTTTAAATAAAACTATTTGAAGATGAATTTATAATTAACATTAAATTTTATGACGATCACAATATTTATGAATATAACATCTAATAATAAATAAATTAATTTAAATGTACTCAATTTAAACTTTAATATGGTAATACTTTATAATCAATAGAAAATTACTTAAAAATTTTGGTTAGAAATATGGAATTTAATAATTGTAATACACTTGATACATTATAAATTTGTCATCATAGTTGTCAAGAATGTGATGGTCCAACTTAAAATAATTGTTTATCTTGCTCAACTGAGTCTAAAAGAATATATTTACCTGAATTCAAAGCTTGTGTATGCCCATATCATACAATTGATGAAAATACTTGTAAATCTTATAAAAATTCAATGTTATAATTATCAAATGTTATAAAAATGATGCCTAAATGTAAATATGGTTATTTTGAATACTAAGATCATTGTATTCATTGGTATATATTTATTTAATATTTAAGTCCTTCAATAATAAAAGATTAATTGGCCACTTGCTAAGATTGTTTATAAAACCCTAAAGGATGGAGTAAAAATCCATATTGCGAATATGATTTATTCTTAAATAAGAATGAAGTGGAAAATTTGAATTGGCGGGGTAGTTATAATTATTTTCTTTTTGATGGAAACGATTTGATTTAATGTGATCGATGTAACTAAACTTATTCATTTTTTGTTGAGGATTAAGAAATACCAAGTTTATAAATAACAGTAAAATAATAAACTATTTTTTGTTAAATTGATGTACCTGGTTGTTCCGATTGTTTAATAAGTATTCATGGATTTGAATGCATTATGTGCTTTTTTTCATACAAATTGGTTAATGGTGTTTGTATAGAGAATGGTGTAAATTTAAATAAAAAATTTTGTTTGTCTCCTTATTATATCACTTCTAAAAGAGGATGTAATTTATGTCCCATTCTTAATTGTAAATACTGTTTTGAATACCAAGCCAATGATTTATCTATGTGCACTTTATACAATAATTTTGTAGATTTTGATCCAGAAATTGAAATCTAAATTGAGTGTGCTTTATGTGAAGATAATTTCATTTTTGATTTTATTACTGGAACCTGTAAACGTGATATTCCAAAAATATAAAATTGTTTGAGATCATTTATTTATAATGGTGAAGAAATCTGTACATTATCATAAGTTGATGATTTTAATGTAGCTCCTGAAATTATTAATTGTCAAAAATATTAATCTCATTGTTTACAGTGTGTGTAATCATCTGAATTCATAATTAAATGTATTATTTGTCAGGTTGGATATACAGCCTCTATTTCTAATGGAGGATGTTATTTAGCTAATGAATATACTTCAGATCATGCTAAAATAATGATTGAAGGTGTTTACTAATTTAGTGATGGATGGGTTTAAAGAATATAAAGTTTTATGATGAAATTCTTACCAAATAAATATTTCTACTTTCAAACTAAACTATCTCAAATAGTTGATGAAATGATTGTTGAATGTCAAGAGAATTATCATCTTAATACCCCTTACTCTTGTATTAAGTATTGCGATTCTTAATGTCAAGAATGTAAATTGAATAGCCGATTACAATACTATTGTAACAGATGCCCTTTAAATTAATACTACTAACCCATTAGAGATTAAATAGATGGAATTTGCTCTGAATGTACTCAGTTATGTCATGCTTGTTCATCCAGAACAAATGAGGAAATATAGGTATTTATTTATATCCAATTTTAGAGTCATTAAAAATCCTTTGTAATTAGTGATCAAAATTTTATTCATACAAAAAAGTGTCTAAAGCCATTGTAAGATCCTTAAATCTATTTGGATCCATATGATTAAATTGCTAAGTATTGTTTTGATCAAAAATGTTCACAAATATTCACATTATATTTAAATGTAGATTATTGTGACTGGTTTGATATAATGTGGGAAATATCATTAAATATAAATTATTTAAATTAATTAGGAATAGATAACTTGATTGTGCATTTTAATTTTACTTTTCCATCTGAAACATGTAATCTAGCTAATTTTGAAATAGTAAGTAAACTTAAAACAAAAGTTTTTTCACTAAAATATATTCATTTCATTGTAAGCTCTAGAAGTGATTTGATAATGATAATCAATAATAGAATTAAAGTCAGTAATATCGATAAATTAGAGTTTAGAAATATTATTCATAATAGCAATGAAATTTATTAATTTATAATGTAAAACAACCTTGACTAAACCTAATTAATTTTGCTCAATTTAACAATTAGAGATAGCTAAATTTAAGACACTTTATCAATATTTCAAAGTGATATATTTGGTGATGTGCATATGAAAGATGTATATCTCTTAAATGTAAACTTTGTAAACTCTTCTATGTTGAATTTAACAGATTATTTGCTTTAAGGGATTATTTAAATAGATAAATTTGTTATTAGAAATTGTAATTTCATTAATACTAATCTATTTTAATTTACTAATAACAAACTTATTTTATCTGTTAAAAATGTTATTATAGAAGATTCTGAATTCACTAATTCCTCTATTTATTTTATTGATTCAAACTTTTGGTAATAAAGTATATTAGATTTTTATAATATTACAGTGAAGAATAGTAAATTTACAAACTCAAGTATTCTAAATTGTTAGAATTATGTTACTATATCTCTAATATATTTTTAATTTGAATCAAATAAGTTACTAAAATCAAATTTTATTGTTTCAAATTATAATTTATCTTTATCTTACTTCAAAGTATAAAATAATAAAATGATTGATTCACAATTTATTTAGATACTTGAGAAATATGAAAATTAAGCAAGTTATGTATTTATTGATTAGTTTGATGCTTCATAAAATTAATTTGTAAACTCTAAGTTCTTTAAATTATATACTACTTAGGAATATAGCTAAGTTCAATTATCTATATCAAATCTAAAATTTAATGAAATAATAAGTTTGGATAATTCAGATGAGAAATCATATCTATTTCAAATTAGATGCTCTAAATTAAAAATGTAAGAGATGTCATTTAAAAATCTAAAAAATTGTTTTATATTCTATGTTTTTGATACCGATGACATTTTAGTATAAAATGTAGTTTATGAAAACCCTATTTAAGTTTATAAAGTTCCATTCTCATAAGCTTGTGAAGTTAAAATAAATGATAAAAATTAAATGTTAAAAATAGAGAACTTTTATACTTTAAAAATTAATTTTGTTTAAATTATCAATTAATTTACTATTGATGGATCTTTTTTGGATTTATCATAGAAAAAAGGATTTACAAATTCAGCAAAACTAGAAATAGTGGATCTTTCCTTTGAAGGAAATTTATAATTATACAAAGAATCAATAAGTTTTTTTTCTCTTTTAGCTCTATATTCAGAGTGGAGTCTTAATGTAAAAATTGATAGAATAAAATTTCTGGAAAATTGTTTTCACTCAAAAGCTGAAGGCTATTTTTAATCCTTTGCTTCTTTAATTTTCTTTAATATCAAATCAAGTAATATAGAAATATCTAATTTGTTGTCTGAAAGGAATGCATTTACTAATTCATCAAATTCTTTTATCTACATTTATGCAAATACAATAACTATTTAAAATTTATAGGTTTCTAATCATAATATTCTATCGAAAGAACTATGGGAAAGATTCTATGGTTTAAAATTTGATAAATTCGTTAATTAATAATAAATAAATCAAGTTATATTTTAGACCTTAAATATCTCAAATATTGGAGGTGCAGGATAAGTAAAGGCATCTATTTTTACTTGTCTCAATTGTAATTTTGAGAATATTCTTGTATTCAAGAGTTTCATTTTTGAAATTATGACAATAGATTATGGAATTATAAAATTCAATTATTTGATTGCAAATAATATAATGGGGGACCTGAAATAAGATTCCAATAGTTCAGGTTGTATAAGTATCTTCTCCTAAGATAGTTATCTAGACTTAGAAATTTCAAATTCCAGTTTTAGTAATGTATCTAATAGAATGTCTCCATCTATTCTATCAATTTAGCCATCTTAACTAAGAAATAAGATTAGCTTAACAGATATTTAGATTTATGATTGTCTATCCTTAATGAATCAAATACTTTTTGTTTAATTTTCCAATAAGATACATGATAAAAATACTTTAGAATTACGAAATATTCTAATAGTATAACAATTAGATTCATGGTTATAACAATTTTCATAAATGGGAAATCTAAGTAGGACAGAACTATTACATATTACAAGTAATCAAAATTCATTATTTTATATTGAAAGTTGTTCTATATCTATATTTAATGTTATTATTGAAGGTCTGTATCTATCACCAATTTTTAAAATTGTAAATGCTCCAAATTTAAAAATTAAGTAAATATAGATGAGATCGATCTAATTATTTTACCCTTTTACTTTGATATATATTGAGTAAGTGTTGGATATTGAAACAATAATGGTAGTACAATAAGTAAGTATTATAAATAGTTCAATTTATGAGGCAGGGCTTTAAAGAGTTGATTTATCGTTATTTGATTTTGTACTTAATGGATGTTTTTTAGTAACTGATTAATCGAAAAGAACATAAGAGAATTATTAATTTTACTACTTAAGTTATATTCTTTCAATAATGGAAGAACATAAATAGACTTAGATTTCATTAATCTATATTTAAAGTCTAGCAAGCAAACATTCCTTCTTTTTCAATAAATTAGAACTTATTGAAAATGATTGTTAACATTGCACTTCTGGATTGATTAATTTTGATTTAGTATCTTTCTAAATCATTAAAATAGAAGAGCTAAATTGTAATTATAACATAATTTAACAATATGGATGTTTAAGCATTTTAGGTTAAAATTAAGTCTCTACAGCAATTTAAATAATAAGATCCAATTTTATGTTTAATAGGGGAAGTTAAGGTGTTGCTATTTCATCAAGTAGGAATATAATCTTTAAATAGTGTAAAACCATTTAAAATATTGCAACAAAGAAAGGAGGAGGATTATATTTAGAATTAAATAGTAATTAATTTATCATTGAAAATTCTATCATTATTGGAAATCAAGCAAATGAAGGTGGAGGATTATATTTTATTGGAGATAGTATTTTAGATGAACATAATTTGAATTAAACATATTTACTTTTTAATAATGCTTCTGTTTATGCCAATAATGTAGTTGAAAATCCAACACATTTGGCATTATTTATCAATTCATAAGAAATGAAAGCAGATAAAACAATTTCTGAATAAGTTTAAACTGATATTCTAAGAATTACTCCTTATTCTACTATAGATCAAGAAGTTAAAATTAAAACTTACTATTTATTGATTCCTAGTGGTTAAACTGTAAAAGATTTTTCTATTTCAATCCCAAAAATATAGTAAACGTACAAATAGATTAAATAGATAGATATAATATTTAAAAATAAATTAAATGAATTACAAAAAAATATTATAAATTCATCCTGCATTATAAGTGATAAGATTGTGAATGTGAATGAAGAAAAAGTAAATGGAAATCTTTAAAATGTTTAATTATTATACAATAGTGAAAAAAGTAATTTTGATTTAAGTCCAATTACCTTTTATTTTAATCCATATCAAAAGGATTAGCAGTATTTGGAAATATCAATTACTTGCTCAACAGAAGGATATAAAAATCAATTGAAATACATTATCTAAGCCAAAAGTTATAAATGCCAACTTGGAGAATTTCATATTGATAATGGATGTTAAATTTGTCAATCCATCTAAGGCTTTTACTCTGTAACATATGATACTATTAAATGTTCTATATTTGACAAGGAGAAATTTTAGGAGATAACATCTAATGCAATAAAATTATAACCAGGTTATTGGAGACCAAATTATTTATCAGATTATTCTACTCTATGTTTTAAAATTACAAGATTTTGTGTTGGAGGATGGAATATAGGAGATGGACTTTGTAGTAAAGGACATGTAGGAGCTCTATGTGAAGAATGTGACATCTACAACATCAAAGGAAATGGGTATTATTTAAAAAATTTATAAAATTCTGAATGTCTACCATGTTTTGGGATACAAGATAGCATACTTCCTTTTATCTTAAATACAATTTGGTAAGCTTATATATATATATATATAATTTTAGGGCTATACTTTCTATTACTCTTACTGTTAAAAGCATAGTAAAATCCAATGATTTATTCTTATTTCTTAAAGTCAAAGAAAGATTTAGTTAGATTCTCTTTAAATTAAACTAAGGTATAATATTATTTAAGTATCAAAAGATCGTGAGAGTATACTAATAAAAATGTTCTTAAATTATTTGTGGATCTTTTCACTTATTTTCACATTCAATATAAGTTTTTCTTTTTAATTTAATTTTGTTGACTCAGCTAGTAATACATCCTTATCAATGGCTAATAATTTAGATTGTTATTTGTCATAAATTGTAGAGGCTTAATTAATCTATTCAAAGATTATTTTAATCATAATATTAATTTTATGGCAATTCATTATAATTATTCTAGGATTGATGGCATTTCCAAATATATTAAACTCAAAATTTAAATTAAGCATCATCTCCAATATTTTACTTTGCTTATATATTTTCAATTATGCAGGATTTATTAGAATGTACTCAATTTATTTATAAAGATTAGGCTATGTTCTGCAGTTTCATATAGAGAAATATCCAATATTTAATATATCTAGGGGGATCTTACATTAAGATTCAATACTGAAACTCATTATTAATGGATGTTTTATTTAGTTCTCCCTGGTTTGATAATCTTTGGCTGTTTAATTCCACTTTCATTGTTTTCATTGATGTATTTAAAAAGAAATGGATTAGACGTTTATACTTTAAGACCTCACATATGTTATCTATTTAATGAATATGTAACAAAAAGATATTATTGGGAAGAAATAAAACTTAGTAATAAGGCTTTAATAATTCTTTTTTTGACATATTTTGAGACCAACATACATTTAAAAGCATCTTTAATTGGTTTAAGTTTAATTTGTTATCAACAATTCGCAGCTAAGAAAAAACCTTACATCATTTCAAAATTTAATATGCTTGACTTGGAGAGTGGTTAAAAATGTTCAGTCTCTATATTTTTGGCTGCAATAAAATATGAAAGTGAAAGGTAAAATAACAAAGTAATATCTCTTATACTATAAATCTGTTTAATATTACTATTTTTTTTGGTCACTTTCCCTTTTATTTATCAAATAGTAAAAATTAATTACAAGAAATATCAATTACTTATGTTTCAATCATTCCTTTTGATTTTCAAGTACTTAAGATTTATAAATGCATCAAAAACCTTTGAATAAATTTTAGATAAATAAAATAAAAAAGATTTAAGACTTAAAGAAAATTTCAACAAACTTAGAAAATTCCTTCTCGTTTTTTCAAAAGCATAAATTAAAAACAGACCGTAATTATTTAAATTATTTTAGTGCTATCTTGTCTAGATTTAATTCAAGTAAAATTTACTAATAAAACTTATTAAGTACTGAAATACAAGGATAATCAATCATAATGACAGCAAATAGATGTGAATGAATATCCATAGATATATATATATATAATTTAAGTTTAGTAATATAGACAAAGAGTATATTTTCTGAATTTTATTAGGAAATTTGATTTATTTAAGTAATATAGAAAAAACACATTTCCCTTTAATTCATTATCCAATATAATTAGTGAGCTTCTTTAATTAAAATAAGCAATTATTATACATGATTAATTAATCAATAATATCATTTGTATTTACTTTATTATATTTTATTGTCCTAATATCTAAAAATATATATTTTTGAAATGGAAAAAATCAGCTTACAAGGTTCCTTTTCTTTTTTGATTTCTGTGCTTATTCTTTTAGCCTGTTCTCAACAGAGCTGTTGTTGCAATTATACAACATACAATGATGCATTGATTCCAGTTGAACATCCTGTTTTTACATATACAATCAGTCCTCTTAATAACCAAAATTTCGTTTCCTTTGGATTTTGGAGTCTATGCATTCCACAATAAACATTTAAGAATTACCCTCAAATTGTTTCAGATTATATTTCATCTATGCCAGAAAATGGACAATTATTATTTTTAATATAGGGGAATCAAAAAAATTTAGTCTTGGGATATATTTAGATGAACATGGAAAGCAGATAAGTGATTTACAAAATTGTCATATTTGGGAATCCGAATTAAATTTTAGAATTTCGATTTACTCCAGTTGAATTTGAAGAAAAGTGGATTTTAAGTTTGATCACAATTAATTTTGAAATGGCAAAATTCACTGTAGAAATGACGGGTTAAATAAAACAAAGTAGAAGTATATTAAATCAAATAAGCTATGAACAAATAGTAATTGGAGGATAAGGCTATGTAATGAATAATAATTATAATTTAGATTGAATAAGGATATAATCTTAGTATTTTCAAAGGAAGATTATCAAAGATATAGATGAGTTATTAGATCGATGATGTGTAAAATTAATTCAAATACATGAATGAGAATTGTAGAATCCCACTTCCTTAAGAGGGATAATAAACAGTATATTTTATCAATGGATTAAAAATTTTTGAAGGAAGTACAATATTGTTATATACATTAAATTAATTTGGAAATCGATATTGTTTATCTGGATGGGTGAAATATGATACATCGAGAATAGTAACTGAGGCTAAATATAATTTGATAAGAATGAGTCTTTTTAAAACATATAATTATTAACAAAGGTTTGGAGATGAAATATTTCAAATAGTATCACAAATTAATAAAGCATATCCTACAAGAACTTAAGTCTCTGTCTTTTTTGATCTTCGAAATATGCCTATAATGGGCGAAAGAGACTTGAATTTTATCATTATGATGTCTGACGCATTTTATGTTAATTCTGATAGATATTTAATAGGATTACAATAATGGCATTTTATTAAATATGAATATGGGTCTAAGGTATTAGGTAAAAAAAGTTATGTTTAAATTTAATTCTTTAATGAATTAGGATTATAAGAAAGAATTTTAAATAATATCTCTCCAATCAACTCACCATTCTATATAAATATAGGAGCAGATGATTTCTATAAAGATATACTTTAAGCTTCCATTTTTGATTTTAAATTTGAATATAATTATAAAGATGACAAATAAATACTATTTTAAGGTTTGATTTTAAATATATCAATAGTTTGCCATTATTCTTGTTAGACATGTAGAGGACCACTTGAAAACCATTGTATTACTTGCAATCCTTAATCCAATAGATATTATTTAGAAGAAATAAACAAATGTGAATGTTAATAGGGATATATAAATGTAGTAGATGAACCAAAATGTGTGGATTTCTCTTAAATATTTCCATTAATAAAAATATAAGAAGTTTTTCATTTAGATAAGATCTAATGTTAATTTGGCTATTTTTTATTACCAAATATTGGAGGTTCTGTCTAATGTGTCAAATGGTATCAATTTATATTATAAAGTCCTTAATCCAATTTCTATAATTTGATGTGTGTAGACTGTCTCTATTCACCATATACTTGGTACTTAAAACCTATATGCAAATTTGATATGATTTCATCTAAAGATTCTCTTAAAAATCCATATTCATATGTTGAAAGAGATGAAATCTATTAGGATTTATATTTAATTGATAATTAAGGGGAAATCAATTTACATGAGGGTATCTTAGATTTTTGTGAATTGGAATCAAATTTACCTAATTGTTTTATGGCTGCACACAAACATCTGAACAAAATAATTTTTATTAAATGCAAGCCAAATCACTTCGAACTAAATGGAAATTGCGTTTAGGTGAATCCTTACTGTTTGTAAGCTTCTGCTGAAGGAAAATGCTTATAATATTAAGATGGAATGTATTTGAAGAATGATTAATTATATTAATGTCCTAGTAATTGTGAATTATGTAATTTTAATGAGGAGACTTAAAGTCCATATTGTTTATAATGTTAAGAGAATTTTACTTTAGACAATGGTTAGTGTATCTCTTGTGGGAATTACTGTAAATTCTGTCAAAAATATTATGATTTTAACAGTCAAAATAGTTATAGTTATTTCAGATGTTATCAATGCGTAGATGATTCTAAATACTTTATTTCATTTGATGCAATTAATTGTTAAAAAAATACAATTACAAATTGTAAATATGCTTTTCAAGCTTTGTCAAACAATTATCAAATTAATACTCTCGACCTATAATTTATCCCCAGATAAGACTGGGAAAACATCATTACAACTTGTGCATTATGTAATCTTTAATATGGAGTAATTCTTGATTCAAGAATATGTTTAAGAATGCATGAAGTCTAATGCCTATTTTCAGTTGTTCAAAAAATAGTTGATATACCCATGGATGATAACATCTTTTACACAATATTAGATTATGATTATTATACAACACCATAAGGGGAGAACATTACAATTGCAGGTGATGATAAGGGAACTATGATATTGACATCATTTTAACACTGCATAATTTCAAAATAATACTTTATAGAAGAGTAATTAAATTAGATTTTCAAAGTAATCTAATTTGCTGAAAAATGTGAAGGCTATGTGAAAAATTGTGAAGTTTGTTTAAGGGATAGAGCTTTTATTTTTGATGTAATTTATTCTTGTCTTGATTGTGAGAAGGGATATTATGCAGATAGAGTTTCAGGCAAATGTTATCAGTGTCCTCTTGAGTTAAATTGTTACAAATGTTAGTCTCAATAAAAAAATTAGAAAGATGGATGGAAAAAACATGTGAGAGCCTTTTATTATGTAGTTATTCAAAAGAACACTGAACATACATTTAGGCAATTTGGATAAAGTGACAATTAGGATGATTATGAAATTGTTTGTTCAGAGTGTGAAACTGGATATGAATTAAGAAATGAAATATGTATAACTGCTTGTCCTGAATCATGTTTAGAATGTTAGTACATAAATGGTTAAAATTTATGTGTCAAATGTTCAAAAAATTAAAAAGGAAGAAAATTAAGTTTATCTTAAAATCAATGTATTGATTGCCCATTAAATTGTGCCTTATGTCGAGTAAGATCAAAAGATGAAATTCTAAGTATTAATCCATTATTTGACAATAATTATTATATCTCTTACACTTATCAATGCTTAAAAAGCTTTAATGATGCTGAATACTATTATGATTAAGATTAGGGTATATTCATATAATGTTCTCAATATCAGTATTGCAACTATGAATTAATACTTACTTTAAATCTTTATTGTTCTGAATTAGAGTATGAATAAGCATTAAATTAACTATCATCATAATATGAGTAAAGTATATTTAAATAATAAAATTTGTTATTGTAAGATTTGGTGTCTGGAACTAGTTTTAAGGAGGTATATATCATAATCATTATAATTAGTTTGAAAATGATTTATTCTATCACTAAGTCAACGAAAAGTCTATAAGAACTATTATTCTAAATATCTCAAGTGTAAAAGAGTAAATTTGTAAAATACCTTCTAATGGCTTAATTTAGCAAGTCTTTAGTAAAAATATCTTCTCAACAATGTAACAATTTATCATATTAATTTAGAAATGTTGAGATAACTATTAATTTCAACAATAATACAATAATTGAATTTGAAAAACCGATCAAATTCTTAAATTTTAATAAAATCACTATATTAGGAGCAATCTTTCATCCAATAAGTAATGACAAATTAAAACAAATTATATTTGATAGCGTATATCCATAAACTATCCTACTTTAAAACATTGTTTATTAATAAATGTCTAATATAAATGATCAATCATCTATGCTTTTTATAAATGTTTAAAATGTTGTTTTTGACAATTTTAAAATAATGGGATTAATTTAATATTAAATAGAGAATTTTATTGAGATTGCAGAAACAGTAAATTAAAAATCCATCAAATTTTTGAATGTTTAAATCCTTAATTCATTTTTATAAAACTAAGTCACTATAAATTGCCATCTTAATCAAGATGATAACATTTACATTGATAATTTTATTGTAAATTCTAAATTTAATAATGCTACTTTAATAAAGACAGGTTATTAAAAAGAATTCGGATATCTTTAAATGTAAAATATCATTTTTTAAATTGATGTACTTGATTGTTTATTTTTCTTAAACCTTTATTCCCTAAGATAAATAAAAATTAAAACTATGACAATCGAAAATTCTGAAATTTAGAACTCAACATTAATTATATTAAATAATAATAACTATATAGATAATTTCATGATTTAATTAAGTAGATTTAAATAGATTAGCTATGCAATAATGAATTCTAATTAACTAACTTTGGATAATTTATAAGTAAGTTTATCAAACATTATGTTTTAATTGAATGAATATCATTAATCTACAAAGTTTATATCATTCTAAAAATATAACAATAATCAATCTCAAATAGAAATCAATAAACTGAAAATACTTAATAACTATATATCATAGAATAATCCTGATTTTACATTGAACAATCAATACTATGCCCTTCTTTATCTATAACTTGACATTATTACAATTATTGATTTAGAAATAGAAAGAGGTTATGGTTTAATTGATATAAGTATAAATAATGTTCAAATACTAAAAATCAAATCTACAAGAATATCTTAAGGCAATTAGTATAAATTCTTAGGTCTTCATTAATTTATGGATTGTTAGTTATAATAAGTAAAAGGAGAATTGTATTTGCAATCTCTCTTTGTATCATCAGTCGTTGATTTTCAAATTGATGATTTGATTATAAGATCTACTTAAACATATAACTCTCCCATTTTATACTATAAATCTTAAGAAAAGATAAAATAATAATAATTTGAAAAAATTCAATTCAGTAATAGTATTATTGAATCCAACTTGATCCTTTTAACAAATCAAAAATTTTAAACAGCAATTCTCTTTTTTGAATCTGTATAAGAAACTACTTTATATTTTTCGAACATTACTTTTTATGGGAATGTGTTGCACGAATATCTATAAAATAAACTTCAAACATCTGCATTACTTTTGAATTTGAATTGTATCTTAGGTACAATAATAATTAATGATTCAAACTTCATTAAAAATATAGTGCTTAATAGTACAGATAGTATAATTTACATAAAAAGTGAGAAATTAGTATTCCATAACTGCACATTCTCTGAGAATAGTCTCTTTAATTATGCACTTTTATAACCTTATCTCTTGTGGGGATTCTTAGAATCACAATAAGTAAATTATTAAGAAATAAGTTCAATCTTTAAAGTGAAATCTTCATCTGGAAATGGAAAACTATTAGTTGAACATCTTGATATCTAACTATGCATTCTCGAATAATCTATAGGATATTCAGGTGGAGCATTTTTAATTGAAGCACAAAAGAATAGCATTATAAATATTATCAATAGTTAATTTAATAATATTTCAACAGAGTTTTAAAGAGAATTAGGATTTGGAGGATCAATATATTTAGATGGTATATCTTCTTAATCATTGAATGTTACTTTTTAAGACCTAATTATTCAAAATATTTACGCTAATGAATATGGAGGATTCTTATATATAACTACAGGGACTTCTTAAGTTAGGATTTAATTAAATAGATTAACTATTCAAAATGTTTATGCTAAAGTGGGATCAATAATTTATGCCACTTTATCTGATCTTTAATAATCTTCATAAGAGATTGAATTTAATGAGATATCAATCAAAAATACATAAGAAGAGTATATAAACTATTTGAATCAATATACATAACTTTCAAAATCTGAAGAAATACAGTTAATCAACAATCGAGTGTTATTTTTGATTAATTCTGTATCAAAAGTGAGATTTACTAATGTTTATATTGAAAATATCTTTCTTGAATCAGCACTTTCTATCTAGAGCATAACTGAAATCTTAATTAAGAATTTAATTATATCAAATAGTTTGATAAACTCTAATCTAATAAAGATATCTGCAAATACATGTAATTATAATATTATTTATTATTATAGATTAAGATTAAATTTTGTAATTAAGTGATATCTAAATATCAAACATAACTACAGTATTTAAATTAACTAGTTATAACTGTGAAACAAATTAAATAGAATAAACTCCTATTTAGTTTGCTTGTATTAAATAATCAGCTCCTATTAGTTTATTCTAAAAATTTATAAATGAATCAATTACTTATGGTGACTGTATTCTTTAATTAATAAATAATAATAAAGATTAGATAGTTATAGATGATCTAATTTCAGGATTAATTTTATTTCTAGATCTTACTGAATAAACAACAATCAAACTATATTAAATAGAATTAGTAAAAATCAACTGTTAATTTTGTTTAAATGGATTAATTTTTTTTCAATTTTAAAAGATTACAAAATTACTAGATTAATAATATTTGACAAACATCATGATATCTAACTCTTTATGTGGAAGATAGGGTTGTATAAATATTGAAAAAAGTAATATAAATAACAGAAGATTATAAAGTTAAGAGAAATTTATATAATAGTTGGAATTGGAATTCTTAATAGATAATTATATTTGCTAATACAATTCTGGAATTAATGGAACTTGTCTTTATATTTCTAATGTTAAAGTAGAAATTTAGAATTGTCTTTTTCAATTTAATTAAGCATATTAAGCAGGAGGAGCTATTTATGTTAAAGAAAGTGAGGATGTTTTAATAACAAATAGTTGGATACTGAATAATTAAGCAAAGATTGGAGGTGGACTATATTTAGAAACTTTACATGACTTAGACTATAAAGGACTCTAAACCAAAATTAGTAATAATTCAGCAACATCCTTTGGAGATGATATTGTTGCAATACCTTAAAAACTTACTTTAGCCTAATTACATAGAATGACTTTATTAGAAACTATATAAATCTTAGAGACAGATAATATTCTAATTGAATAAGTCTAATATACATAAGTATAGAATCCATATGTTAATTACATTCGACTACCTAGTGGATAAACAATTTCTAGTTATGTTAAATTTGATAGAAATTCTAGATAATATTCACCATTAAATCAAATATTTAGAATTATTGCTTAAAATAGAGATAATTAAGTAATGAAAAATCTTAAAAATACATATTGTACAATTGAAAGTAGAAAGTTGAATACATCTAATAATAATGATGATAATGTTATCTTTTCAAATAATCTAACTAATATTTAAAAGGTGATATTTAATGAATCAAGTCAAGATTATAATTTAGATGATTTGATTGTTTATTTTGACAATAAGTTACCATCTAATATTGTATTATAATTATAATTTTGGTGTAATTCAATAATCATCCCTATATATAATAAATAGTACCCATACAATATATTGAATAAACATTCAAATTATCATTTAAGAGTTAATATCAAAACTTTTGAATGTTAATATGGAGAAATTAAAAATTATACAGACTTTTCTTGTATTCCATGTAATAATGAACAAGGATTTTTTTCATTAACAATTGATTCTTAGAAATGTGAAATCAAAGATGATCTTTCAACTATCAGTGTCTAATCTGCTTTACTGAATTTAAAGGCTGGATATTGGAGACCTTATTTCGAGAATAATCAAATCAGCTATTGCATAAATAAACCTGAAAATTGTGAAGGAGGATTTATTGAAGGAAATGTATCATGTCTTAAAGGTCATATAGGAGCTTTATGTGAAGAATGTGATTTATATGCAATTAAAGAAGAAGGTCCTTTTTCAAGTAGCTCGAAATACTCTTGTGTATCTTGTTAAGAGACTTCAAGAAATTATCTATTAATTAGTTTCGTATCTATATGGTAATTATTTACTATTAAAATTAAGGACTTTGATATCAATTTTAATATCAGTTTAAAGTAATCTTAGATCTATCAAATAATCTATTAGAGTTACTAGTACCCTTCTTGTTAAAGTAGCAGCAATTTAGAACTCAAACTTATCAGGAGTTCTCATAAAAATGTTGACTAATTATCTCTAAATTATGGCTTCTATTGCTACTTTTAAATTGAAATTACCAATTGAAATCTAAAGTACTATTAATACAACTGGATCACCAGTTTAAAGTATGACATATTCAATGGATTGTTTTTTATCTAGTCTTTTTTCATTGGATATTCAGTATGCCAGATTGATTTGGTAAATAATTATGCCTTTTGCTTATATCAGTTTCTTTTTCACATGTTATTTGATTGCTATTAAATTTAAATTTACTAGTTATAATAAGAGTGTTATTACAACTACTATTATATACATGTACATCTTTTTACAAACAAGTTTAGTTGGAGGATTTGCCCAACTTATATCTTATAGAAATATATCTGGATACTACTGGATCTAAGCAAATGTTTCTTAAAGATTTGACACTTCTAATCATTATTAATGGATTCTCTAATTTTGTTTACCTATGCTTATTCTTTTATCAATCATAATTCCTTCTTATTTTTTATATGGACTTCGTAGTAATTCTGCTAATTTGGATAAGAATTATGTGAAATCTTAATGGGGTTACTTATACAATGAATACACTAATGAATCATATTATTGGGAATTAATCAAAATAGCATAAAAGTAACTTATGATAATATGCTTGATATATTATGATGATAATGTAATCTTAAAAGCAACCATGATTGCTCTTATTATAGGTGTTTATTTAGAATTAACTTTAAAATAGAAACCATATAACCGGATTTACCTCAATAAATTAGATTGTTAAATTATGAATGTATGCTTGGCCACAATAATACTAGCAGCTGGCATTTATATTTCGGAATAAACTAATGTATATGAAATTAAATTTCCTTATTTTCTTTTAATTGCTATTATGAATTTCATAATTTCCTATAAATTGATATCAAATATTGTAGTGGAATATTGTAAAAAAGCAGGTCTCACTAATGATAAAATTGATTAAATAAAACAATCTATTAGAAAACTATTTCCATTTCTCAATCAAATACCATTTATGTCTACATTATTAATAGATAACAGAGAAAAAAGAAAAAGAACAGCTTAATTATACATGAAATTAAAATAGTACTTATTGCCACAAGCTAAAGAGATAATTTCATTCAAGAATTCTTAATCTAAACCAGATACTCAAAGAAATTTTGAATAATAAATTTGCACAAATTAATTAAGTTTAAGAAGCTAACATCCTGCAAGAGAATAAGAGTTACTCTTTAGAGAATCACTGAAATAATCTTCATTAAATACTTCTAAACATATCTTTGAATCTACAGTTTTAGATAAATTGTATTTATAATATCTATTTTAGAAATTTTAAAAGAAACGAATAATTAAAAGCTAAATATGATCTAAATCATAAAAAAATGACTTAAACCCAACTAAATATGAATGAGAAAATTATTAATGATAATAAAGAATATTGAATATTTATTTTAAGTTTGATTAAATTTACAATATATAATGTCACTTTAGTTTTATACCACTATTTGAACCATTTTTATGATTTCAACTTTTTACCATTGTTGTAAAAATAAATTAACCCTAATTGTGTCAATTACAAAATTAATTATATAAAAATAAATAAGAATAATATTATTATTTCAGTATGAATTATAATATTTAATAATAATATATGATAATTACTTTAATTCCAATTTCTCAAAAGATCATAAAGATTTACAAATTATAGTTACTTAAATGTGACAATGATTAATATAAAAATTGTTGATATATCATGATATTTTTTCTTTCCTAGAAAATGGAAAGTTTTTAATTCATAATCCCAAATTGTCAAAACTTTATTTTCAACTAAACATAACTGTGAAACTAGATCAGCAGGTAACAAAAATGAATCAATAGCATTATTGAACTTGAGGCTAGTTTATCACTAATGAATTAACTTGAATAAGATACCTGATGGGTTTATTTTGAAAAGTAACTTTTAACTTTGATATATTTCTTTATATTGATGGTCTAACTTAATGTAATTTCAAATTACTTCCTTTATCATATCCACAAGATATTAATGTTAGAAGTGTTAAAGATGTATCCTTTATTTAATCCTATTAACTTTTCGAATAATTTGGATCTAAGTTAAAAAAGACTTGAAACTGATTATGAACTAAATTAAATATTCTTATCCTAAGACACTCAAAGTAATAATTATTCTGTTCTTTATAAGTTTATTTCAACATTCCTTATTCTGAATGATTTAACAGCTTCTTAAGTGAACCTAAAATGAAATAGCCTATTATTATTTTTGAAAAGTTAAGGTATAAAATATAATTATTAGCCTGAATTTTATTGACCTAAATTAGAGTACTTTAAATCTATATGCCCTAATTTGTAATGTTTTATCATCATAGATCATAACCTAAATGCACCTTTGTACTTAATGATAAATGGGAAACTAAGGAATATTAATAAGTAATATTTAACTTTAATATTTAAAATTATAGAAAGGATTTATTCATATGAATTCAAAATATTAAAATGTTAAATTTAATTGATAAATTTATCAATACAATTTTTAAATCATTTTAGGTTGTATTTTAATTATTTACATAAAGATGAAGTTTGCACTTTACATTAACTGTTGGGAATAAATAAATATTATATAAGTCAAGGTAGATTTCAAGATTTAATAAAATTTGTTTGATTATCATTTTATT
>JPFL01000628.1:7858-24138 GCA_000733385.1 Paramecium biaurelia
CTCCAAATTCAATTAGGCCTGAGTTGTCCTTATCGACATCTCTGATGAGACTTTCTATATCAATTGTTAACTCGAATTCAGATTTAATAATTTATACTAGTTTATCTGTACTTATCTATTGATTAATGAAAAATTGATACTGATCCTGTTTTATCTGGGTTTCCTCCCATGGCTACAAAGGCATCAATTGTGTCTTAGTCATCATCTAAAATGATTTAGATCATAACACTTACCATCTTAGTTGGAATACTTAAATTTCCAATACACACCTAAGAAATCACTGAATCTAATGAGTCCTGTATTTGTTTCTTCCACTTCGCTAATGATTTTGTAGAGTTCATTTTCTGATGGTTTGAAACCGATTTTTTCTAAAGCAATTTTTAAATCCTGTCCTCTAATGGCTCCAACACCATCCTAAATAAAATGTTGAATTTACTTCATCCATTTCAGCAAATGCCCTTTAACACATATCAATGTCTTCCTCAGTTAAATTCATAATATAATTTTTTGATAATTATTGAAAATATATAATTAAATATTTTGCTAAAATTCTAATCCTATTTATATAAATTTTAATCAAAGTTGGATTCATGTCTAAATCTATAATATTTATCCTCTTTATTGAAATAGATTTATTTTGTACATAACCTAGGTTTTTTAATTGCTAATAGTTTACTTGCTAAAAAGCTTATTAAGATATTAAATGATTTGATTAAACAAAAATTAATGTTTTATTACAAATATTTTTATACTCACACTAATCTTAAATTATATTTAAACATTATCGAAGCTGAGACCTATATTGTGAATAGATTTATATATTAATGGACATTTTTACTTAATGAAATTTGTTCATTATTTTGTATTCCTTTTTTAACAACTTAGTTTTTATCTTATATCACTTTGAATTCCATTATCTTAGTTCTTTACAAAATATCTCTCATTTTATTATGTTTTGATTTACTCAAACTAAAATTTTTTGTAATAACATACGTAAAGTGATTTACAATCTCAATTTTTAATTTTATCACCTTTAATTGTTTTTAAATAGAAGAATGCATTTTACTTTAATGGAAAAGCTTTCTACATAAGTACTTGATTTTTTTTTATCAAAGATCAGTACCTATTTTCTTTATACTTTAAATACTATAATTGCTCTTAGTTTCACTTAAGAATTAAATAGAGAATAAAATGAAGCCTCTAGACCTAATCAGAATCACTCCTTAATTAACAATATCATTTTGTTGATAATGAAACGTTGTAATATATTATGAAAGAACAATTAGTTATAATTTGATTAAAATCTATATTTAAACATTCTGAATAAAATAAATTCCATCAATATAAGTTATTTTAATATTTTACTATATAATATATGGTTAATAATTCTGTAAACTACAAATTTAGCAACTATTTCTTCATTAATTTCTACTTCTTTGGGCAATCTTTCTATGTCAAAAATTAATTTGAATCCATTCTTTATAATCATGATCACCTTTTCAGAATTTATATGTTTTATCTTTGTTTCTGCCACACATACAAGAATCAATCATATATTAATCCAATCTTATAAGTTTATCCAACAAAGACAAAAACTACATAAATTATACCCAATCTGTTTTTGCTAATATAGCAGATCAACTTGTAAGGTTCCTGGTTTGAGCCCACCACTTCTTTATCAAGTTTCAAATCATAAACTATATTTTTGCCTTATTCTAAAATGAATAAAGATTATTTATCTATCGCAGACATTGTTTATGTCATAGATGTATTATTTAATATTATTATTTATTATAGATTCCATTGAATTTATTTATTGATATTTTTATTTATTATGATAAGAAAATAATTTAACCCAAACAGTTGTAATTCAGGTGGCAAATAACAAATTGAAACATTATAAGAGAAGCATCTAATTGCTCTAATTAATACTAGACCTCGAGTTGTAATAAAAGCGCCTCATCCTCATGTTGATGCCAACAAACCTTTCTCCATCAGTTTTTTATTATTTTTATCTATTCTAGAAGAGAAGCAAGATTTTACTGAAATAAATGAAACATACCGTCGGGTCTAAGCTTTAAAATCAGGCTATTCAGATTCTAAAATGCCAAAGACTTTTAAAATGAAAGAGGCATTAAAAAAAAAAAACAAAGTATCCCAATTTATCCAAGAATAAGTATAAACGTTTAATAATATAAGAATCATTTAAATAACATCAAAGCGCTAGAAAATAATATGTAAGAAATCTCTACAAGAACTCAAAAAAATATATAAAGAATCAAATCTAACTCACGTATGCACAGCGTGGCCTCATCCATTAAGGAAAACTCGAGAATCAGTAAAAGAGAATGGGAAGAGAAATCATCTCACCCTTTGGAATATGAATGGAAGTATATTTTCTTGAAAGTTATTTTGAGCGAAAAAAAGACCAGATTCAGCTTTTAGTAAATCAAAATTAAGTAAAGGGGACACACTTTTATCCAATGTTTTTTCATTTGATCAAAGTCTTTAGAAATACTAAACTGCCTCAAAAAGAAATTAACAAGATGCTCCTTTCGATCATGCTGATATTCCATTAACTGAAGAAATTCAAGATGAAGATTTTTTTATTTACACTGAAACACAAAAACTCCCTAATGAAAATCTAGTCTAATCACCTCATTCTGCTATCATTGATAAGAAAACTAAATCTACTACTAATGTAATAATTCCATTGGTAAGACCAAATGAGAAGATGAATGATATTAAACGTAAAATATATCAAACCTTAATGGAATATAAAGTATGTTTTGATATTATTTCTATTATTCTATTAGTTATTCTAAAGAGATTAAGTTTACTAAATAGGATTGGCTTATATCAATAAAAATTAATGGCTTGATGAAGATGAAATTCTATAAGAGTGCAATAGAATATCGAAATAATTATATGGAGTTGAATGAATTCAAATCTTTGAAATTATTAATTTTAATAAATTTATTCTTCTCTCTTGCTAATTTTTTGAAGTAGGTTGTAGTTACTTCAATTTAATTTTACATTGCCTTCTGAATTTATAAACCATTTTGTATCTTAATATTTTGAATCTCATTCTGTTTCAATATAATCCAATTTTAACATGTTTTCAGAATTATTTACCATTTATCTTAATAATAATTATAAAGTAAATCTTTAATTAATGGACATCGATCGTCATATTGCATCATTACTTTCAGGAGGATGCCTTCCAGAAAGAGATTTAAAGTTGATTTGTGAAAGAGCAAAAGAAATTTTCTTAGAGGAATCAAATGTGTAGCCAGTGAAGGCTCCAGTGAATGTTTGTGGTGATATTCATGGTATGCTACTATTCTTTACCCTTTAGGTCAATTTTACGATTTGCAAGCATTAATTAGAGAAGGAGGAGATATTCCATAGCACAATTATATTTTTATTGGTGATTTTGTTGATAGAGGGTATAATAGTGTGGAGACCATGGAGTATTTACTTTGTTTAAAAGGTATGAAATTCAAATTAATGATCTATAGTAAAATATCCTGGAAATATTGTTCTATTAAGAGGAAATCATGAATCTCGACAATGCACTTAAGTTTATGGATTTTATGAAGAGTTGTTGAGAAAATATGGGAATAGCAGTCCTTGGAGATTATTTATGGAAGTTTTTGATTGTTTGCCATTAGCTGCTTTAATTGAAGGTTAGATACTCTGTGTGCATGGTGGATTGTCTCCAGATATGAGAACAATTGATTAGATCAGAACCATAGATAGAAAGGTAATAGAAATTATAAAACAATTTAGATTGAAATTCCTCATGAAGGTCCATTTTGTGATTTAATGTGGTCAGATCCTGAAGAAGTAGAATATTGGGCTGTTAATTCTAGAGGTGCAGGATTTTTGTTTGGTGCCAAAGTAACTAAGGAATTCTGTAGACTTAATGATTTGACATTAATATGCAGAGCACATCAATTAGTGATGGAAGGATATAAATATTGGTTCCCTGTATGATTTTTCTCATTTATCTTTAGGATCAAAATTTAGTGACAGTGTGGTCTGCTCCCAATTATTGCTATAGATGTGGAAATATAGCATCTATTTTATGCTTAGATGAGCAACTGTAATCAACATGGAAAACATTCAAGGAAGTTCCAGAGAGTGCTAAAAGCACAAATCCAAAGAATGTTCTTCCGTATTTCTTATGAAGTATTTTTTTAAATATTGATACATATTTATGCATAAATCTTTCTTCAATCCATTGATCTAAATTACATACTTGAAGATCCATTGTAAAAACATATTTATTGATATTTTGTATTAAAAGAAATGGATTAAAAATAATTGTAGAATCTTTAAGAATTAATAATTCAATATTAAATTAATTGATATTAATTTTCTTAAGGTTTAATTTATGGAAATTATTTTAAGTTTTCTACAGTAAAGATTGCATCTTAATTGTATTAGAGATTTTAGAAATTAAAAAGGAATAACTATCTATATTTATTGATGAGGAAATATTCTGGATATTTCTTAATATAATATTCTATGAGATTGAATTTATAATAAATTAATCAATTATTTTTATGTCTACTAAATTCCTGAGATTATCATTGGAAATTTTATATTATACTCCATAAACTCCTTCATTTTAAGTTTTCACTTGCAAATACCAATAATTCTCCTTTTACTCAATAATAGAATGGTGTAAAATTAGTGAAGTATTCTTACTTTGATGAGTATATTTTTAATTATCATTGAATCATCAATAGTTAAGCATATGAAATATTCATTCTGTATGCTAAAAAATTTTAAATCTAGCAATTTTTGTATTAATATAAAATTATATCCAATTTTACTTTTAAGTTTTGAATGATCATTTACATTTATTCTTCTAGTTATATTCTCTTATTCTTTGCCATTAAGTACTGAATCCATATTAAAAATAAGACACTAAATCTCCTGATAGAATATTGATTAGAAATATTAACTTTGAAAATAGTGTAATTACTATTATAATATAATTAGCCATACTGAACGATGATGAGTAATACTCATATATCTGAGTTGGATCTCATTTGTAATTACTTGGATATTACCATTAATAGAGGATTTCACATGAAAAAATATTAGTTTAAATATATTAAATTTAAACTTAAAAAATCCTTCCTCATAGTTTTTCTGGATTTATTCCTAGAGCTTTACAAGCCTTTTAGTAGGCCAACTCAGCTATTTCGATTTTTCTATTGGTGTTTCGTATTTTGTATACCAATTCCTCTTCTTTTCTCTTTTACAAAACATAAGTCATTGCCTTTTTGATATCAATTTAAGAATACTTTTGGAATATCTTCATTTGTAGCATTGTTGACTTGCTCTAGTTGAATTGCAAACTTTTTCTTTTTTTCTGTTAAAGATGAGATTTGCCTTTTCACTTTTTTTATTTGTTCTTAAGTTTTTGCTGTCTTTTTGTTCTTATCATCAATTTCTTAAATCAACTTATTGCATTAATCTATTTCATCTTATAATTGATTTCTCTCTTCAATTAAAACAGAAGATATCTTTCCTGTTGCGATCTTCAACCCCAAAAGCCTTTTGTTCTTTTCATCTATTTGTTTAACATATTTTTTATTTTCAATTTACAATTAATGAAAATCTATGAATTTTAAATCATCGCCCATTTCTTCTTTCTTTTGAATCTGATTACTTGTTTTGGTTATTTATTATTCAATATTCGCTTTCTTTTATTTATATTTCTCAATTTATGCATCCTAGAACTTTATAAAAATATTACCTTTTGAGCAAGTTTTTCCTTAAAATATTTTTCTATTCTTTCTGCTTCAATTTTTCCTGTTCTGGTATTTTCCCCTGCAAATAAAATTTCTCTTTGAAAGTCAAAAGCATCTTTTCTAATTTCTGTAATTGCTTTATCAGTTTCCTCTAAAATGGCCTTTTTTTATTGTTATTACTCTTACTCTCAAAGTTTCTAATATTTAATCTGATCTGATTCTTCCTTCTTCGATATTCTTTTTTAAGGTGTCACTCTCAAATTATGCAATTTCATACTTTTCTTCATTGGTCAATTACATAGTCTAAGAATAAATATCAAAATCTTACTTTTTTATCAACAGGCTTATCCTTTTTCTTAGTTTTTTGTTTCTTATCCTCGGCTTCCTCTTCTCTTTACAAATCTTTAGAGTTTCTCATAATATAAGATTCAAATAATAAATTCTCTCTTCTAATTTATTCCATATCCTTGTAGAGACCTTCAAGTTTTTATGATAATTCTTCAATTAAAATGAGTTCTTTTTCTTCCTCTGTTATCCCTTATTATTACTCTTATATCATAATAATTAATATTATTATATTACAAATTAACGATGAAGAATGCCCAAAATATATCAAAAGTAGCATCAGATTTGATACTGGCATATTAATAGTTAACAAACCAACAAAAAGAAATTGTTATTTCTCCGAGATATGAAAAAACTGCTTTATATTTTCCGCAATCACGTAAAAATATATATATTTATATTATGTAGCAATTAAAGAGGAAATCGAAGAAGAAAATTAAATTGATAGTCCTAGAAAAGCTATAACCGAAGAGGATAAAGTTTATCTTGCAGAGATATCTGAACTTCGAAAAATAGTAGATTAGAGTATAAAATTTTAATAAAACAGTGAGAATGAAATACATGAACATACCCTAAAAATATTTGCAGTAGCCTTTATAAACTAATGATTAAAATAAAATCAATTCACCTTAACAAAAGAAGCCTAAAAAATTACTTGTCATAACATAAAATTAATCAGATTTCTTAAGGCAATAATATGGAAAAATTAAGTGAGTTTTATATTTTGTTATCCCTATTGTTTCTTTATATTGCAATTAGCCAATGGATCAAAAATTCTCTTATTAAATCACCAATAGTGTTTAACCAAATGTAGTATTGATAAAAATCAATTGCAAACCTTATTTTTCTTTTTAATAATTTCAGATTAAAATTCCATCACTTATATATTAATTTTTCTCTTTCTTTTCTTAATTAAAATTTTTTGGACGATATATATAAAGTCAGAAACAAATTTGTATAGAAGCCTAACAAATTAATTCTGATCATTTAATTGAAATTTGAAGTTCTAATAATAGCTGATTAAAGTTTAGAAAATATAATAATTATAATATAATCTAATAAACCATTTTAGAATATTTTATTGTTTTTTTTTGACCAGGCCGAAATAAGAGCTATAAAACATTATTTCTATAAACAAGGCAGAAGAATAAAATTTCTAATTCCTGTATATATTTTTCATATTAGAAATTTATTAAAAGAAGATATCCATTTGGAGAATAATATTTTAGATTTATATTCTTTACATTAATTCTATCCAATTTGATCAACTTTGTTATAAATTTGACACTTATCAATCATTCGTCTTCTTTGTACATGCTATTATTCTTAAAGGATTAATCATGTAAGAATAATTTATTTGATTTTAATTATAATTAAATTGAAAAAAACTTGCAATTTAATACTCAAATTCATTATTGAATAGATTTTAATGGCTAATGAGATCATACCAACTATTTATCTTTTTATATCATATCATTAATGTATGCATCTAAATTTTTAGCTTTCTTACAAAGAGTTAATACATAAAAGAGTGCATTAATTGTTTAAGTTAAGAGAAAAATAAACACTATGGTGCGATAATAGAATTATAATTCTAAAATGCAAAAGTAAGTTTTCTTGGTAAAGGAGAACAAAATTTTTGATTTTAGTATAATAATGAAAAAAGAACTGATTAATTATAATTCATTAGCTTTAATTTTTAAATTATATCCAAAACACAAAAAAAAAATTGTTTTAGAACTAATCAAATTGAAATAACAAAATTATTAATAACTTTATTGTAATTTTCAAATTTATACTATTTTGTGATTGGATTTGCTATCTAGGATTTTCTTAAAATAAAAAAAAATAAGGTACTGAAATCAATTATGTAGAAAGTTTATTTTAACAGTTTAAACATGTAATTTAAATGCAATTATCATCGACTTGTTTTCTTATATGAGTTTCATAACAATTTGTACAAGCTAATGAATTACAGACATCATGTTTAATTAAGTTATCTTTAAATAAAAATAACTTATACCTTTAAATTATTCGCAATTCCCACATTTATGACCTCTACCTTATTAGTTCTAATGATTTTTTCTGTCAAACTCATCAAGCTATTTATTTTAATTATATATATATATACTAGCTTTTTTATGATTATTATTGTAACACAATTAATAACATAAAGATTATCAAGAGTAAAGGCTTTTTTGTGTATATCCCAATATTGGTTTAGATTGATTTTTAATAATTCTTATTAAAATGGTGAATTTTCTCGAAATTCATTGCAAGTCTTTAGATGTTGCTTGATACCTTTTTAATTTTAGGGAACTTAATTTGAATTGCAGTCTGTGCAACTAAAAGGAGCTTAGGTTAATAGGAATTCTTCATATTCCTCACTGTAGAATTCTTAATTTAAATTATGTTAATTGATTTCATCAATTATTATCTCTGACATGGACTTTAGCCCAAGTAAATCAAAATAGGAATACTTTTCAATATCTTGAAGGAGCTTTAATTAGCTTATAAATGGAGAATTGTCTTGACATATTTGGCAAGCATGTACATGTGCAAAATATTCTTAAGGGTGTAATTTAATTTTAGTGGCACAATTTGTTATATATCTGGTCTCACCTATGTTAACACCTAAAATTAAAGTATTCATAAGAAGTAATAGAATTTGAAATTTTATTAATAAATTAGAAGTAAATTCAAATAAATGCTAAAAATACCCCTATTGAAGGTAACTCTAAATTTCGAGAAATTGAGAAAGATAATAGCAAACAATTCAATAGAAAGATAAGTTTTCGAGAAAAAATTTAAAATCTATGCAATTTCAACAAAATTATCAAATAAACTTTGATTAGTTCTACAAAACAAAAGAAGTGTGAATTTGTAAATATTACTATTGCTATTAATAATTTTATATGATTTTTAATTATTCTTCTCAACTCAAAAGTAACTATTATAATAGGACAATCATGACTTGAAATTGGTTACAAATGATTAATTTATCCAAATCGTTCTTAATCAAAAGAAATTGAAAACTTTATTTATTTTATTTCATCTAAAAAATCACAATTAGCTTCTACAGAGTTGTCTAGGTTAAGCAATCAAATTTGCAACTTTTACTTACTTTATTAAAATTAATCTTGATCTTTTTCATAATAGTTGCTTCTAGAATTCAAAAACTACAGAATTTTTGGTTAGTCTCTTTTGAATAAGGCTTTTTCTAATACTTAATGAAGTCTTTGAAATTATTTTTAAAAACTTTCATTCACTTTGCAATTAAGAATTAATTTAACAAAATGTAATATATTTCATTAATATGGTAATTTAATTAGAACATTGGTTGGAGTATTTCTTTAAAATCATAATGAAATGATTGGGATCTTTATAAGACATAAAAAAGTTGTGTGATGGTCTTTTCAATCAAGGTGTTAACACAGTAATTTTTAATATTTTTTAAATTAGTAATATTGTATTTAACGAGTAATTTCCTAACTCCATAAGATAAGCATCATGAATAATACAGTCCTTTAAAATGCAATTATAGTTAGGTCTTTTTTTGAAGGTATTAGGAGAAAACGAAAAATTAATAGAAAATCTGCATGATTAGTAGCCTTCTTTGACTTTTGATAGATCCGCCTCAATATCTAGTGCTAGTAATTATATGTCATTACAATATTATGTATTTAATTTTAGAAAGAAGTTTGTGAATAAGCCATGAAAACAGCAACAGATTTTTTGGTTTAAAGAAAAATAACAAATTTATAAATATATTTTGTTGATAATAAGGAGGATGATGCGTGGGAAACATCTATTTCTATTTATTATACAGGAGGGCTGAAAAAGTTGAATGTTTATATTTTTGGTTGCATAGGTGGAATTATTTTTGTGATTTTTTCATGTTTTGTAGGAATTTATAAAATATCCGACAGGAAGGTTTCTACTGTATTAGAAGAATAGTTTGTACAAATTATTGTCTATGGAAATATTTAGCTTGTGGATTTTGTACTATGTTAACTACATCCATTGGAAAGTTTATAGTCAAATTATTTGGTGTAGAATAATCATATTTTGTGTATAACCTTAAAATTGTTAATTTAGAATAAGAATTTATAAATATCAAATATAAAGGGTTTATACATTTTGCAATAAATTTTGTCAGCTACTTTTTGTAGTTGTCTTTTTACCTATAATATTTGTTAATACTTACTCAGGTTAATAATGATTAGGCCACTTGATTTATATTGCATTTGTTTGCTATTCCTTTCTTGTAGGAGACTATCTTGGTTTAACAATCAGTAATCTAAAAGTTACTACTAATGAATAGACTGATGGTAGCACGTTGGCCAGATATTGTTATATAATTAAAGATTTACTAATAAGTCAATTAACTAAATTTGAATTGTACACTTGCATTTTTTTCATAGTACTCTTTAATTCTTATTAAATATCAGTTGCTATAGCTTCGGAGTTGGAATAATTTGTTTTAATTTACTATTAGATTTAGCATTAATTGTGAGATTTATTGGTTCCTTGTATAAATCAAAAAAAAACCTTCCTATATAGATATCTTCAAACAGTTTTCAACTCTTTATTAAATGAATATTGTTACAAATTTACTTGAAAAATGGTCTGAACAAAAAACAATATTATTTATTCCTTGAAATCAGAAGTGTTCTAAAAAGTTGTAGTTTCAATTATCAACACCTTTTTTCAAGACACTCCATTGCTTATTCTACATGCAGTATACTTAAGTATGAACCCATCTTAAATCAAATTTAAATTTCATTGTTTCTTTTACTATAGTGACCATTCATTTCATTTTTTCTATTATTAAAATGTTATCAATTACCAGAGCAGCCAAAAATTAATGAAGAAATTGTATTAACAGAAGTTTCAAAGGCTAAATTTCATAATAAATAAATTAAAATATTTAAGGAATTAAAAAAATTTAAAAGAAACCTGAAGAAAAAGTTCTAAACTATAATCAATGAACATAATTAAAGGAATGAAAACTTAATCACATCATTAGTAGATGCAGAAAAAGCTCTTCTTAACAGACCTCATACAATGTAGAATTTTGAATTATAACAAAAATAAAAGAGTACGAAGATCCTCCCAGCTAGAAAGGGAATAACTCAAATAGGAAATAAGATTTAAAGGATAAATGTTTCAAAAAATTTAGAAGATTAATTAGGAGGAGCTTCAAAAATAAATCTCTGTGAAAGCTTCACTTGATATATTTGGAAACAAAGTCAAAGGTTGAAAGATAAACAATGAAATACCTCTTGATCTAACTGATATTTTATTAAATGATGTTCCTAGATAATTTTTTACAATTGATTTGGATTGGGAGGCCAGTTTACCTTGGGTAGGGAATATTAGAATATCCTCCTTGAAATAAGAGATCGAAGGCTTTAAGGTGGCCTCTAAGCACTTTTAGATTTAAGGGGGCCTCTAAGCACTTTTAGATTTAAGGGGATTTAAATATTTTGGATTTGGGTTTTGGCTCAGGATATGTTTCTTCTATGTTATTGGCCCTTGCGCTAAAAGGAAAAATGTCTGTTAACTTTAATTACATTTAGTAGACCATCATCCTGATGCAATTAAATATTTGAACAAAAGTTAACTACAGAATTTTCCCACTTAACTAAAATGTGCAAAATTTAATACTATCTACATGATTGTTGTGATGGGTTAAGCTTATTTAGGGATAAAAAATTCAACTATATATATCTAGGTTATGCAACAACTAGATGGAAAATTCGTAGAGATATAATTCCATTATTTTTTAAGGATGGATTAATTTTTGGTTATGAAATAGTGAGCAGTTTAGAATAAAAAGTTTTTCATGGAGTTAAGCTCAGTAATAAATGATTTATTCTTAAAACTTAGAATAATATGGAATAATGATTCCTCTTAATATTCATTTAAAAGGTATTGATAGTCCTTTCTAGACATTCAAGTAAAATAAAAATTAGATATTCTAAGATATATAAGATTGTATGATTAATGTGCTTTATGTGAAAAATAGCTGAATAAAGAGGATAAATAGTTTATTAATCATTATTGGGGGGAAGGATTATGCATATCTTGTGCAAATGAGCAATTAGAATAATAGGGCAAAGAAGTAGATATAGCAAAAATTAATTATAGATGCAATATTATATATTACACTGGCAGTAATTGCAAATTATCATATATAAAGCAAGATTAGAGAATTTAAATTATCCATTTGGTCATAAAGTTGGAACTATTAGAGAATATTCATATGTATGTTCATCTTGTAATCCTAAACGAGAATTTGGATTATTATATAGATGTTTAATCTGCGATTTTGTACATTACTGCAACGCTTGTGGATTGTACTTAATGAGAGATAATCAAATGAAGTACCATTCTACTTGCAGTTCTGATCATCCACTATTAAGAATAGTTTTTCCATAGAAGACACCTAAAGGAAAAAGTGAATGATAAATATATTTATATAAAAATATTTATGAATTTTAGAAGAAATTGTACTTTAATAATTTCTTTTGACTAATTACTTTTAATAAAAAGAAACTTAAATTAACAGGATGTTCTTTTGAATTATAAGATTATAAAAATTGAAAGATAACTTTTTACTTCTAAAATTAAATTAATGTTTAAGTTTAAGTTCTTAATTTTGAAAATAAGGGAATGATAAACATCTGTGTAAATCAAACTGTTATTGAATTTTTGTTGAGAACATACTCACAGAAATGACAATAGAATGCATTTTATAGGTAGAAATAGATTTTGTATTGTTAGCTTCCTTCTTTTACCACTTAAATTAAGCTATTATTAAAAAATTCTTTGGTTAATTTTGATCAATTTGTAATAACTCCTTTTAGTTGGAAATAATAGGCATTAAATCCATTATTCTAGTATCTAAAGCAAAATCAATCGATAATAATTCATATGTAAGATTTCAACAATTGAAAAGATTTTTTTCCTTTAAATGAAAAATTTCTTCGAATTTCTAATTGATATGAAATCTATTTTGTTTTATAAAATTACAAAAGTAAAAATTTGATTGAAACCAACAGAAAAAAACTTGAGGAAAAAACTATTATTGTCTAATTAAAATAGCACTTTTAAAATGCAAAATGGTAATCCTAAAATGCTTAAATGTTGAATTTATTAACTAAAAAATACTTACGTAATTAATTACAATGACATTTTTTTTTTTGAAATAATTTTTATATATCTTGATAAAAAAATTTGTTTGAATTTTAACACCACAGTTTTCAAAATCCTTTTTCTTACTCCAATTTTAGAGTAGTTTATTAAATAATTTTTCGCAATTCTATTAATGTAACCTTAATAGAAAAACATCCTATTTAAAAGAATTAAATTTATATTTATAGAAAAAATATTCTAACAATGCAGCAAAATCACATTGATATTTTGATCTCATAATTAAAAGAGAGTGAAAAGGTTTTACTACCTAAATAATTAATTATCAATACTGTAATCTAAGATAAAAATACTCAAAATATCCAACTGTATAATCTATTGTTAGCAAAATTAAATAAAAATGGAGTGGATGATTTACGATGCTTAGTATTGATTAAACCATAAAAAACTGTAATTAAATAAAGTCTATAGTATTAACAATTTAGTATGACACTTTTTTTGTAAATAGGTGTCTTGGGATTGTGTAATTATTTGGAAGTCTACAATAATTAATTCCAGATATCTTTAATGAGAATTCTGTAAAAAATTGTGTTTATATTTTAATTACAAAATCAAATAACCCATTTGAAATAATTGGTAACTTGACATAGATAATAAAGGATGTGGAGAACACTGATAAGAACATTCTGTGTTAATTGGAAGTAAACAACAACAACAGTTTACAAATTTTTGAAAAAAGAAAGCTCTAAGAAAGACTAAAAATATGGTAATTTGTTCATAACTTGATCTAAAACCACAAAATATTGAGTTATAGCGTCAACAACGCATTAATGGCGGAAGAAACATTAGGTGAACTCATATAGTCTCCTTGCATAAATAAAAAATACTTTTGTAAAGCAATGGATAGGTAGGATATTCAAATGGCCTTAAGCAAATATATAATAATTCAAATAGATACCTGGTAGAGACAAATTTTTGATAACTTTTTTCGATATATTCCAAATGAAATTTAAGAGGCGGAAAAATAAAAACTCAACAAAATAAATAGTATTAAAGAAAAAGAGTAAGAAAATATGGAAAAAAAATAGCAAATAAATAGAACAAAATAATAAATTAAAGACACATAAACCTAAATTTAAAAACTAGAAAAGCTAATTTAATCAGAAGACTAAAACTAAATAATTTAGGAATTAGAAAACAATAATAAATTTTCTAACTTTACGAGCAATATCATAAAGGATGCCTATGATTAGGTTGAACATATAAATATGGAATTAACAAGAAAAACTACTTTGTTAAGCAAAAACCAAAATGATATTAAATCTGAAGAAGAAAAAATTTCGATTATCTAAAAGGAGATAAAATAATTACAGTAAGAAATTGATAAATTACAAACAGGAAACTCTTAAAAATTATTGCATGAATATAAAGAGAATGGTGAAGAAATGGAATACTTTGAAGGTGATGATAATCTAAATGAATACAAGTAAGCTTTTGATAATGTTTCTCGTTTTGGAGGATAAGGAATAAAGAAAAAGGTTAAAACTTGTGAATTTACAGGCCATCTATTACATCTTGTATATATAGAACAAGATTTCTACATAGTTCCAAAAGGTTCTACAACTTCCTGTTAGCAAATGTACAATTAAGAGTTGATTGTTGATGGTAGATATTACAAAGCAATTGTAGAAGGTGAGCATTGGGAATTTGAAATAGGTGGAAAAGCTAGGCCTGATAGAAAAAAAATGGTATATTCTATTAGGACTAATTGGTAAAAAGGAAGAGCCTTACCTTGGTTTAAAATTACTCATGATTTGCCAAATAAGGATCTAAATGAAGGAACTATCACTATTAAGTAAGGTTAGATAGATTCAAAAGAAAATATAGTAATAAGGAAAGGTGAGTGTATAAAAGAGCTAAGAAAAGAAAACAATGATATTGAGAATGATATCAGCCTAAAATAGTTACAAATAAAGTCAAAAGACAAAATAATTTAAGAAGCAAAAAAAGAAAAAGGTTTGGAGCAGCTTAAAGACAAGATCATTACTCTAAAAACATTTATAAACAATTCAAAAGGAGACATAGAGTTCGCTGAATAGTCTATTGTAACCAATGATAATGTTATATAAAATGAAAAATAGCATATTCAGAAAAAGGAATAAGAATTACGAAATCTCTAAAAATAACAGCTTCATTTTGCAATTATAATTGAAAGTAAAATAGAAATTGCCTCACTGTTGAGGGTATTTGCAAGGATCTCTATTGATGGCCTAGGAATAGACTAAAAAAATATTGATAGCAACCTAAACCCGTAATTAATATAGTACTCAGAGTATTATGATAAAATGGTGACCAAAATTAAGAATTTATGTGAAGAAACCTTTAGAAATTTAAAAAATTCAAAACAAATTTATTAATAATGATCTATTTATACAATTATATATTAATTAATAATATCTGACAAATTGTATTACAAACCTAAACACAGTAGTATTTCTAATTTTTAATTTAAGATTTGGTTTATATTATAATTTTTAGAATATTATTGTGTTGTACAAAATTTTCATCAAATTTTCGCTTTTTTCAAAAGGATTAATGGATTGAAATTACAATATATTCGATGTTTTTTAAATGATTCTCAAAATATTATTGTTTGTATTGGAGTTAAATTAGTAAATTTAAAAATAGAGCTCCCTTTTAAGAGGGGTTGGTAGTTATATATTAGTAGTAAGTAGAGAAATCTTTTAAATTAGTAGATTCATCTACTTAAACGAAATTATGTAAGATGTAAAAATTTGTTAGATTTTTTCTTTGAAAAAAATCTTAAGAAATTTTGCGCAGGATGGTTAGTGGATTTTTCCTTCAAATTTGGTAGACTTTCATGGAGCACCCTTGGGGTTGGTAGTTATATAATTAGTAGTAGCACCTTTGTTTTTGAGAGAGAAATCTTTGAAATTAGTAGATTAATCTACTTAAATGAGATTAGGTAAGCTGTAAAAATTTTTG